>QVAJ01000049.1:2753236-2771761 GCA_003546035.1 Mixornis gularis | reverse complement strand
CTCCGTGTGTGTTGAATTCAGCTCTCAAGGCCAGCCAGCGGAGGACAGTTCCTAAAAACAAACTGYGCTCCTCTCCCCTCCCCCAGCTCCCAGACCCAACCAGAYGATTGGGATACAAACATCATGTCACCCCAGGACAGTTATCCTCTTCAGCAGGAATGTGGAGTGCTACTTTCTTTGCTTTCCTATAGATAGCAGGTGTGATATRCATTGTTCTCTCAATGCATCATGGCTTAACCATAAAAATTGGAAGAAAGCTAAATACAGATTAATATAGTGCTATGTGATGGATGACAGTGGAGACAATTGTCATTGCACTGAGAATGCAGGTTCATGTTTTCTGGACACAGAAGTGATTTTGTGCTGAAATAAGGTGTCCATTTGCATCAGGAAGGGTCAAATGTTCAGGCATGAAGAATACTATCGAGTAGATGGTTCTGGTGTGCCTGAATTTTCTGAACTGATGGGTAAGGGCCTAGAATACCTTGCAATACCAGTAACTACCGGTCTTATGACAGGGTATGCCTGTCACTAATGATCTGCTAGGATTCACTGAGGACTTACTGGCTGGGGATACATCTGTCACTGGTGGTCACAGTGAAGCTGGACATGCTGCTTTACCAGAATTCAAGGAATACAGGTATGTCACAGGTAGTCATTTCTGATAAGTAGACAAGATGATGGTAATAGCACCTTACAGGAAGACAACCTTGAGGGCAGATTGATCAGTAGCTGATGAAGAGTGTTTCATTAGGCAAAACAGGAAGCTTGTTGGGACCTGGAATGGTCAAGACAGGAACTCAGGAATGATATGCCCACAACTAATTACTTGTTCCTTGCAGAAGTCTATGAAGGCTATTCCATAGCCAGAAATGGGTGATCCATGCTAGCTGATTTTAAGAGTGAGACATGGTCCTCATAAAATTGCATAGACTTTATTATCCTGCCTAAGGCTGGTAGCTTCTCTTACTCAGATATGTTCTTGAAAAGCCTGTGCAGTGTTGTGACCACTGTAACCTAATTATAAATTATCTGGCACCTCACCTGTGCTGGAGATAACTCTCCTACTGCTTAARAGCTCTCAGGCATTTGCAGTCTATGACAGCATGTCAGAGAACACAGAAGCAGAGAAATCATTGCTGAGGAGCTAAGGAAGAAAGTTATTTCAGATATTGGTGAAAACAGGTCAGAAATTCTTCATAGGTTTATTGGGGTTTGATACATTTATAGTTCCTTTGAGGTAGGTGAGGCCTAGAAAGGACTTGGAAACAGTGAAAAGGGCAAAGTCTTCTGGGACAGATGGCATGAATTATGTTGCACGGGTAAGAGAGAGGATCTTTGAAATACTCAGAGAATGACAAGCGTTACTCTAAGGCTACTTATGATATGAAATGTTTATTCGTCTTTACACATCCTAATTCCTTTAATGTGACCACTGGTTTTTRTATTTTATATATATGTTGTACTTCTGTGGGCTACCTCTAGAAAAAGGCAGTGGTCTGTAAAGCAGAAGAATTACCTCAGTGCAGTGAGTCTAATGAAAACAGGTCTCTGCAGGAAGTCTTTTGTCACCTTATTGCATGAAAACTTATGTCTAGTTTGCTAGGAGTTATCCTAATCCTTTTGATTGTGGCTGTGGGAGCATGTTCTGTGAATACTTTCCTCCAGCATACATGGGAGTAAAAGGTTTTATGTGCTCTTGAGAGTTTTTGTCTCTTATTTCTCTTCCTTTATTATTTCTCTATATTTCAATGGTTCTATCTAGTCATATATTAAGGTGCAAATTGCTTCTGTTCCAAAATCATGAAAAAATAAGTTAAGTAAAAGCAGACACAGAAACAATCTGTGTGTTTTGATTGTAACTAAACTATTGCTCCCAATTCAAAACACTGTTATCCTTTCATTTAATACTTTACCTTGTTCTTTTGGGGGACAAAGGAAAAGCTTGCAGACACTAAGTGATAATTTMAGCTATGCTTTTCTTACTGGAAAATTTCTGCAAATAGTCACTTTGRCCAAGATTGAAAAAGCTAATTTTGTGACAAATGGTTGGGCTGAAAACAGGAATTTAGGCTGAAAACAGGAATTTGTTTTGGAATCTCAGTGCTGGGAGTTCTGTAGTGACACAGCATGTATTGCATTTGTTGTAGATATTGACTTTGTAATCAAATCTTAAAAGCATTCAAATCTCTTCCGTGTTCATGGCAAACTGGAGCATATGCCTACTACTTTATAAATCTTTTGACAGAAACTTAATTTCAGAGATGTCACTCACAGTATTTAACATACCATACTTCCTTCATTATAATTCCAAGAACATATTAGGATAAGTACTTGAGCAATTAGTATCAATTGCTCTGTGTTTGTGCCTGTGAGTAATTTGCATATTTAAATTCATATGTTGAGTTAAAGTAGACTTTTACTGGCCACCACAGGAAAATTTTAATACATTTAATTTCTATAAAACAATAATTAATTATTTTATTCTCATTTAAGATAGGGATGCTATAAAGATGTTTCAATTAAAAAATCCACATSTGATATTTTTAACAGCAAATAACTTTGTAGAGAATAATTGTAGTTACTGAATTATACCTAATAGCACTATAGTTATATGAATTATAAGTTCATTAATTATAGCTGATTGTGGGGTTGTTTGGTGGAGTTTATAAGTTTTTAAGGTTGAGTTCAAGGTTCTGTTAATGGTTTAAAATGGCTCCCTTGTCATTTTCTGTACTTTGTCAGTTACCCTCCATATTGTGTACCCTTCTTCCCCAGTTATTTTTAGCCCAAATTGCTACATGTTGTACCCCCTCCCTGGCCCCTGCCCAGTTACAGCTCCTGATTGGTCCCTTTTTCCTGCTCTCCCAAACTGTCAGTCTCAGATTGTGTAACACCCCTTCCCTGCCTGTTATCCCTAGTCCTGTCCCCTTCTTCTGGAAAGGTCCCCAGGRGCTGTGCTGTGGYTGGTTGGTGTCAGAGTCCTCCCCTCCTACCTTCTGCTTATTGGTTAATTGTTATGCTTGTTAGACATCAGACCACACCCTCATGCTGTCCTATTGGTCCATGTTCTGTACCCKCCCCTGAATCATCCCTGAATAAAATCCCCCTGCATCCAGGGATCAGGGTSTCTCTGAGGCRCTGGTSCTGGGGTGTGAGGAACTCTGTTACCTCAATAAACCCAGTTTCTGTTCAGCCTTGCAGAGTMCCGCCTCTTTCCATACACCCTAGCTGTGAGCTGTCAAGGGGTTAGTCACAAGAACCCCAGGTTTGTCGCAAGGTCAGGGCTGGCCGACAGAGCCCACTGCGACAGCTGATGATTTATAGAAAGAAAAATTTGAAATGTTTGTTATGAACTTCTTTACYTCGTTATGACATATATCTTGTTATTAACAGTCTTGTGCTAACATGATACTCTTGTAATGCGAAAAGTTACCTGACATCATTTGGAGCGTGATACCATGCCATTTAAGTCTCACAGCCAGTGCCTTTTCATTTCTAATGGAAAACTCTTTAGGTATTCTAAATACTTAGATATTTAGAATCACTTTTTGAGACACTCAAAAAGAATGCCTTGGAGGTACCAATGCTTTTGCTGACTCTAAACCAAGAAGAGGACAAGGGCCATAAAACAATGGAAGGATTGGGTAGGTGCAGGAAGCTCCCATAAGTGTGTGAAAGAACTCAGCATCTCCTGAAATGCTAGTTCAAGGCAGTGGTGACTGGTGCACTCCCTGTCCTTGTGCATCCTCTCCAATTCTGAAGGAGACAGATGTCTCAGCGCTTGCCAGTACAGCACTGACACCTCAGGTTAGTGATGAGCTATATCTCTTGATGCTCTTAGAGGAACAAAGGAGCTATGCCAGCAATTGTGAAAAGAATTCTCTGACATGAGAGAAGGTGGAATGATGAAGAAGAAATGGAAAGAGCAAAGTGGAAAAAAATAGCTGCAACTATATAATGAGTTCTCTGCTTTTTTAGGCAAAACTCAGGAATCAACCTGGAGAATAAAGACCCTGGCCTCTCAAGCTAGTGTAAAAATGCTCTGCACCTCACAAATAAGAAGTACACACAGATTCTGRCCTTTAACTATTTAAGTGCCATAATCCCACACTGCTTACAGTATGGACAGCATGGGGAAAGCAGTGGATTCTGTCTGCTTATTGACCTAGTATCTCACTAGACCCAGTGCTTATGTTTCCTCACTGAATTCTTAATATGCAGTCTTACGTAGTATAGTAACCTATCAGCAAACCAGCTAATGAGTTCTAACTTTAATTATATATGTATTTGGCTCATCAAGGGGTCTTCTTGGGGCAATATAGCAATTGGACAATATATGAGTTAGCATGTATTTATATTAGTAAGGGCAAGTTAAGGGTTGAAAACTTTAGGAAGACTACAACAACACAGTTGGCAGGAGAGAAATTTATGTGTCCTTATGAAAAAATGCAATTGCCTATGTAAATTGTCTAGGGGCATTGCACATCTAATTTTGCATTATTTTTAAATTGAAAGACATACCGAGTTTCAAAAGTGGACATGACAGGAAAAGTGAGGTGAACTAAGAAACTAGATTTAATAAAATAAATCAAATCTGAATGTCTAAATCATGGGAATCAGTTCAGAGTTTCACCTTTTTTAATAAAGGATTTAAATAAAAGGAAGTATAAGTTTTCTTCCAAAAACTATATTTTAATGGCTAATAGATTTTTAGAACAAAGTAAATGAATGAAGAGTGTTATAAGTTACGAAGAACTAGTGTGACTGCTATCATAACTATTTTCTTTAGACTTTTGCATACAAACTTTTGTTTGCCTACCTGCACAGCAGATGTAGAAGGGTTGTTTTTTTTTTTCTGGGAACACATCCTGGGCTGATAAACTTARAAGTCTGAGCTCAGTACACTTTTTGTGATGTATAAACATGCRAACCTGTGTGGCTAGCTTGTGGTGGTTATAAATTTTCATCAGGCYTCCCACAGACGATTTTAAGTGCTTTCACTCTGGTTTTGTCAAGAGCCTTCTTCGCTGTTCCTATAGCAGTTGYACAGGTGAAATAATATAACAGACCATTGCAAAAGCAAATGTTTACAATGGATTTTCTCCTACTGTTCAGAAACAAAAGTGAAGGCCAGTGTGAGCAGTAGGAGGTCAACCTATCTTTATTTGATTTAATTCTGTCTGAGTTGTATCCTGTAAAACCTAATGAAAACTCAATATTATCAGCATGGTGTGACAAACCATTCAACAACTTTAACTTAGAAAGTTCTCAATGATTAATTCTTTCTTCTACAAGCTCTGCACAAAACTGCTGGGTAAATGTATTCAAATTTGCCAGAAACCAAACAGGAAAGAGTCTCCCATGCAGTTTCCTASACTTGTTTCCATATGACTTTTACTCTTAGAAAATAGAAAAAGAAAGCAAATGAAATTGTAGACAGCATGAAAAATGTGTCTTGGCAACAACTCTCATAATTACAGCAAAGTGAGTTTATTTTTCTAATATCATTTTTAAAAGATGTCCTGTCTGCTTCTTTTGCCATTTGAAAGCTGTAGCATGAACCACCTCTTCTGTCAAGTCATAAATTGAAACTCAGACTGCAAATCGTACAAGAGATTTATGCTTTATGTTTTTGGTGAGGTTTCTTTCACAGTTCATGAAATGTCATCACCTCTGGAGGCTGCTTACTTAACCCAAACAAGGGCAGCCACCTGCGCTGAATTCCTGACTAATTGGCCATGTCCTTTCTTTATTCCTTCTTCAGCTGATAATTGCCTCTTCAGCACCTACTAATTCATTGCATTAGTCAACATAAACTCGCAAAATACTTTTATAGTAAACAAAGGATATTATTTAAATTTTATTTAACAGCACYAGGGTCCCATGTTTTGCTTCAACCAGTAACATGGAATTCTCAATTAGTTCTCTACATTTTTTCTGAAAAATTATTTTTTTAGCTCCTGTTTTTCTACACACCCAATTGGTCTGCTGGAAAAAAAAAGCCACCTTCTGCAGCTATCAGAGAGAGCTGCATACCTTTTTTTTTCTTTTTAAAATGGTCTTGAGGTTATGTTACTTTTTTTTCTCTCACTAGAACACACTAGAAYAAAACTAAAACTGGGATAGCTTGATCGTCTTTTAAAAGAAGGTCAAACAAACTGATGGAATTTTGTGAAGGAGAAAATCAATGGACRTTGTTGCTGAAAGTACTTATGGCTRTAGCAGATGGAGAAAATACTCTGTTAGCTTGCATGTGTCTGTTTGACAGTAAATGAAACAAGGCATATAATTAAATGATGATTTCAAATTTGATTCTGAAGTATAATCTTTTAGATTAGAAAACAGAACAAAATGGATCTTGATAAAGGTCATCCTGCTTGATATTTTCTGCCAATATAGGTCCATAGAGCTGGTAGCTGGTGGTAGGTAATACAGCCACAACACTGTTTCATGCTTACTTTTGTACCMTTGAGTGATCTTAGCCAGATTTTACAAAGTGACTTTAAAAAAAAAAGTTTAGTTTTGTGTAGAGTCTGTAAGTTATATTCTTTTTTAACTGGGCTGTCTGTTGATGACTGCAACCCTCTTTTGTCAACCAATAGAGACAGTGAGCAAACCCAACAGCCYGTGGAGGAAGTCACAAAGAGATCTTTTCATCCCCTGTCTTACCTGCTCTCAGGTATGGTTTTGACATGTCAGAGAGATTATTTCCCCACAGCTGCTTGAGTCACTGCACCATCCATGTAGAGGCCTCCAGACAGACAGACCTTCTGTTGGTAAATGTAGCTCACCAGGTCTTAGGTTAACAAGAGAGTCTGATGACTCTCCATGAAGCTGGACTTTTGCCTTTAGCAAAAACTGTGCAACTGTCAATGAGCTGTGTGAATGAACTACAGGAGGAAGTGAACAGGCTGTGCAGTATTCAAGAGAATGAGTAATAAATTGGTGGGTTATTCTCAGAGGTGCTATCTCAGGAACCTCAAAGCTCTACTGTAGAGGAGATGCAGGTGAACTCAGAACCCTGAGTAGTTCAAGTAGTTAATCAAGGATCTCTTGAACATGAAGGATGGAAGATTGTCAGTGACCATACCAGAAGGAGGGCTCCTCCTTTCCKGAAAACTTGACAATGACAAGTAGGACTGGCATTTTTACAACAGATATGAGGCTCTAAAACTAGGACAACTTTGTCACAGACAGTTTTACCTGAGAGGTGAACAAAGGTGCTTTGGGGATAGAGGAACCACATAGGGGAGCACAGTCTAGCCCCTACACTGTGATCTCTGTTAAGAGATAAAGAAGGGTAGTTATCATAGGTGACTCCCTTCTCGAGGAAACAGAGCACCCAATATTAAGACAGGAAATTCTGCTGTCTATCAGGGGCTTGGGTGAGGGTCACTACTAGATAGCTGTCTAGTCTGTTCCACTGCTCTGACTATTATCTGCTATTGGTGAGAAAACAAATAGAAGTCTGAGGGCAAAAGAGATTTCAAGGCCTCGGAATGATTGGTTGAAGAAACAGGAGTACAGGCAATGATTTCCTCARTCTTTCCAGTAGCAAGGAAGAATATTGATCAGAACAGACAGACTCCTCAGACCAACACAAGGCTCCAAACAACACTGGAAAAATTGTGGGGTTTTTGACCATGGGATGGTCTGTACTCCATCACGTCTTCTGTTGCTTCGTGGGATGCACCTTTCGTAGAGGGGAAAGAGGGTTTTGGCATAGAAGATAGAGAACTCATTGACAGGGCTTTAARCCAGCCTGGAAAAGGGAAAGGAAATCAGACTTAACAGTGATAAGCAATGGGATAGAATGCAAAAACTTGAGGAATTGAGCACTACTGGGATCCCTTAATCTGCTACACAACGTGTCAGCTAAAGCAAGCCACACCTAAAATGTTTTTACACCAACACAAGCAGCATGAGGAACAAATAAGAGGAACTCGAGGCTTTGTCTTAGTCCCAGAGATGACAACATTGGCATAAGGGAAACCTGATGGGCTGAGTCCTTTGACTGAAGTGCCATGTTGGATGACAGGCTGGGTGAGGCAGGGRTGTGTTGTTATATGTAAGAGAAGGGCTGTATGGAGCTTACAGTTGGAAAAGGCATGGCTGAGGGCCACTGAGTAAGGATTAAGGGGCAAATAAATAATGCCAGTTATCATGGGAGTCTATTATAGACCACCCAGCCAGGMCAATGAATCCAATGAATTATTCTTCAAGGAATTAAAGGACACTTCCAAGTCAAATGCCCTTGACCTTATGGGGGACATCAAGTTGCTGCATGTTAACACTGCACAGATGGCATATACAGGTCCAGAAGTCAGGGACGTAGGCAATGCAGAGGTGTTTAATTCTTTGTTTGCCTCTGTCTTCTATGCTTTATGAGTCAAGGGGGTTCCAGTGCCCTGTGATTGACTACTATGGCTGTGAGAACAATAAAAACCCTGTAAACCTTGAAGTTGTGCCAGATCTGATGCTCCAGCTGGATCCCTATAGGTCCATGAGGCCTGATGGGATTCATCTGAGAACATTCAAAGAGCTGGCTAATCACAGAATCACAGAAGGGGTAAGGTAGAGACCACRGTGAAGTCATCTGGTCCAACCTTCCTGCTCAAGTCAGTTCATCCCAGTGCACATTGGACAGAATTGTGTCCAGATGGTTCTTGAATATCTCCARTGGGGGAGACCCAACAATCTCTCTGAGCAATATGTTCCAGTGCATGGTCACCCACAYAAGAAATAAATTTTACCTCATAATCAGGCGAAACTTCTTGTACATCAGTTTCTGGGAATTGCCTCTTGTCCTATTTCTCGGCATCACTGAGAAGAGTCTATCTCCATCCTTTTGACACTCTCATTTCAGGTACTTATAGACGTTGATGACTTTCCCTCTTAATCTTCCAATCTCAAGTCTGAAGTCTCTCTGAGATAGGCCCYGATCTTTCAGCCTATCCTTGTAAGAGGTGGTCCAGTCGCTTAAACATCTTTGTTTCCCTCAGGCATGTAGTKTTACCTGAGAMTGTCTTGTGCAAGGCCAGGAGTTGTTTGATGATCCTTGTGGGTCCCTTCCAACTCAGGCTATTCTATGATAATCATGTTTGTCAGAACTATAAGAAACATTCCCTACATGGAATTGCTGTTTGACTCGGGCTTGACTGTAGCTTTGCCCTGGACATGGGGCATTCAACTGCTGTGTACTGCAAGATGCACATTGTTACCATTTTTTCCCGTTTGTTTTGCTGGGAGGGTACCCTGGGACAAGCTAGCTGACTATAGCAGCCTGTGCAAGATTATGCTCCTACAACTGCCTGCACACRCTGGCATGAACCCTTGCACAAAGAGCATAAGCAGTGCCCTGAGGCTTCTGTTATTCTTGTCTGGAGAACTGAAACATGACTAATAAGAGGTGCAGTGCACATGCTCTTTTACTCCCTTGTCTGTCTATTGAAAATACACCACAATTTTCCCTTTTCAGGGGCTTACATTCAGGGAAGAAATACAGGACCAGATCTACGTAAGCACATATGCAGCTTGATAACTGCCTTTCCTACTTTTTAGCAATTTTATAATATTCTCATGAGGAGAATTCATAAATCCAATTTGACAATGTGAGAGRAATTTATAACACATAGAACAGCCCATAGGATTAGATTAAGCTCATTTATAGCAGATTATGAAGAGCTTGCTACAAAAAAGACTTTTACTTCCCTAAAAGATACTCATTAGAAAATAATTTAAATTTTTTTGCAATTTTGTATCAAGAATTTAATGGTATAAATAATAATATAATCAACAATAGGAGATAATTGTACCTGAAAAAAAAATAAATATTACTAACTCTCTTCTTGACTCAGGTGCTTTAGCAAATTCAGTACTTTGGCTATGTAAGTTATCCAAACTCAGGCTCAACTTTTTCTTCCAAAAAGTAGCTAGAGGAGTCTGGCAGTCACTCATCATTTATATTTAATTGATTCAGTTACTTAGTTCTTACAGTGTTTGTCAAGGAGGTGAAAAACCTCTTCATGAAGGGAACTGACCCACATCTCTCTTGTCCCTCAGCGGAGTGGCTGGTTGCAAGCTATAAAGGAAAAGGTGATTATCCTTCTCTTCACCATACGTACTAGCACAGCAGAAAGCAAACTTCAGAGGGGAGAGATCGAGTAAAGAAAATGGGAATATGATTCCATGGCCCAGAAATAATGCCACTTCYTGGCAAGGGAAATTTTGGGTCTGATATGTGGTCATAACATTATTTTTTCATTTTATCTAGTGTTTTATTAATGCAAAATGCAGAAACAGTCTCAAACTTCTATGCTGCGATGACTACACCCTGGTCTGTACCAAAGCTACTCTAAAGTAACTTCTGTCTGTTTATACAAGTTGCACTCATACAAACAACTGCAACATTAATTTATCTTTCAGCTGCCYGTCTCTCCTCAGGCATTGTCTAGAGAACCTGGATGCATAGCTCAAGGCTGTGAGAATCCCCTAAACAATACTGTTCAGGCACCGAAGTGTTCAGTGATGAGACAGCCAAGTGTTGCAGGTCCAGCTCTGTATGAACAACCATAACTGAGGTAAACAGCTCGACAAAATAGCTCTTAGCAAACCAGCATAGTCTGTTTACCCCCTGCTTATCCATTGTAAACAGTAGGACAACAATCAGAGCCATATTTCTATGGAGAGCTCTGGGTACTTCTCTAGGAAAAAAAAATCTATCAGCAAGTAAAAAATCAGCTGTAGAAAACTCAAAAATATTTTAACGGGAACTGGTGACATACTCCAGCATAAATAGCTTTTCTCTTTTTTTTTTCTGTGTAAGGCATAAAGCTACTTCAGCAKTTTTCCTTATTCTTAGTTCTCAGTGTTTATTCTTTGTACCTCAGTGTTGTCACATCTCATATCATATAAACAGCTGTATTCACACTATTTGTTGCTGGAGGCACTGCAGACTCTTGGGAAATAAGCTGTAGAATCAAGGGTTTCTTCTTCTTAGGAAGATGGTAATCAATTTTAATTGAGAAAAGATAAAGTAACTGGTGCATGAGCTTGCTAAATCCTAGATGTTTTTCTAATGGAACTGGATTCTGGAAGAAATTTTTAAAAAATCTAGTATAGAATCAGATGTGAATCTTCCCTTACACTGAACTCTGGCATATCATATGGATAATGTCTGCAGAGAAACAGACAGAAAACATTAAAATCAGATATATGACCTACATAAATTTTCACACAGAAGATACTTAAAAAACATAGCAACATTTCAAAATCAAACCCTTAGAAGCTAGAGAAAAAAGTTCACCTGAGCAACTGTAAATCARTCCTATCAATTTATGCTTTATATGCTACCCAATATGCCTCAATTAGATGATCATACACTACTATTTTGCAAGAGCTTTTGCTTCACTCAATACTTGCATTTAATATCTCCAGTATTCAGAAAAGTATCTGTTWCTCAAAATATATTTTTATCTTACCTGTTGGTAAGAAATCTCCTTCCTCTATTTTTGCCTTTATATGAGGTGTTGAGGTGTTGAAATGTTTTAGTTCTAGAGGAGTACACTGTACCTGGCTAAGGTGAAAGTGAATGCAGCTTATCTCACATTACCCTGAAACGTTCTAAATTCACATGTACGTGCTGATGTTTTCAGGAAGTCTGATGATATGGTCAAAATGAAGAAGATTCGCACTATTATATTATATGTAAATAAACCAATGGACAATATTATAAACTYAATTCATATTACATAGTTTACAATGCTGGGCAAATTTAAAATTTATAACTTAATATAAAACATATAAGAAGTTACATTGGGAACATTCTAAATAACAGCTGAAATACCAATTGCAAGTTTCATAGCAAGTTTTTCTATCCATAGGTTGGTTCACACTAAAAATTGACTTGAATGAAGGTACGGTAAGTTACSCTGTCTTAAAATGAACCTCAACAAAACCCCTGCATATCTCTTCCTTGATATGGTTTCACAGTACTATAAACTTTCTATGAAAAACTTTAAGAGTTCAGTTTGCAAATTGAGCCAGAGGCCTACATCCTAAATTTTATGTTAGTGATTCAAGTACTTCTTAGGCTATGAGAGCTTCTCATCAGCTTGGTTTAAGAGTACTCAACTTCCATGTCTTCTCTTGGAAATTAGCTTTCTGCTGTGGACACAGATGTCTTGTGTTTTGGTAACCCACTTGTCATCTTCTGTTTCACAGCTTTTAATCCCAGGCTAGGGTACATCCTCACTATAGCAGATTATCTCTTTCTACAAGTTGCCCTTCTGCAGAACTAATGTGACAGCTAAAGATATGTCTTGTGGGCGTTTGTAACATTTCATCATCTTGCCTTTCATCCATGCACTATATTTCAACTAGCCATAATAATAGCTCTGGGCCATCTTTTATCAAAATATAGAGCAGACGCCCAAAGCTGTATTAGCTGGCCTACATTCCGTTATASAGTGTAGAATAGCGCTTTAAGGTGCCAGGGTCTAGGACCTGACCCTGAAAATGTATGCCCRGAAGTTCTTGAAAGAAAATGTCCTTGGGATTAATTGAGATGCTYAACATAGCAACAAATAGTTTAGTTTTGTTTTGAGCTGGATCCTTGTTTGGATGTTTTAGTCTTCTCAAAATCTTCCTTGTTTTGTACTCTGTATGACTTTCTCATCCATCACAGAGTCTTGAGGCACAGGGGGCCATAACAGAAGACATCTACAGAGATCAGTGCTTTATTGATAATGTTTATACTAGTCTTAACAAATTTTCTTTTAGATCATGGCTGGAAGAGGACTTCTTTTTCTTCATGTTGATACTCAAACTAAGCTTCTTAGCAATATAATAAAAATAATATTTTTGGTGGTTTTGGGGGGTTTTGTTTGGTTGGTTGGTTTTTTGTTTGTTTGTTTTGGTTTGGATTTGGGGGGGGGGGTTGGGGTTTTTTTTGCAATGAGCACATTGATTGTTGGACAGTGGTTCCTGGAAACAGGAGAAAACACTTGTAATTTCAAGTATTATACATTGCTTCTATTTGGTTAGGATTAAGGTCTCTGAAAACTGAGGGTTTTCTTATGTTTAACTGAGGGTTTCCTATGTTTAAGTGCAGAAAGTAGTGTTTTTCTCAGTTTTTGTAAACAAGCACCAGTGAAGCATTTTTATTCACACCATAATAAAGTGGTATTGCTCTTCAAAGTCTAATGCTCAGTGTTTGTGAATTATCATTATTCCCCAATATGATTAATATTTTATTTCCTGAAACCGAGTTTGCAGCGGTGCGTGTCCATCAACGCTCGGCTAGCCCCGACACGCCCCCRCAGGACCTCGGTGTGTGGGTCCTTGGCAGCYGACCCGCCCTGCCAYRTYRCGATGGTGAAGGAAAAGAGATGGGACTCTCTAAGGCTCAGCSAGAACTCAGGTTTATTGAGGATCAGGAAGGGAACCRCTCACCCCGAGACCGSTGCCTCAGAGAGACCCACTCTGCAGAGAGAGAGGGGGTTTTATACAGAAGGAGGGTCTCGGGGTGGGTAGGARCACGACCARTGGGGTAGAACTGGGGAGTGGCTGCTGACATAACAGGCATTAGATCAAACCAATAGTAAGGGGGTAGGAGGGAAAAGGATACATCCCAGCCAGTCATTTACAGTTTCTCCTCGAAGATTCTAGACCTGGGGGACAGGTCTGGGGATGACTGACAGGGAGGGGAGGCTTCTAAACATTTAACTGACAAGCAACCAAGGCGGGAAAAGTGAACCAATCAGGGGCTGTAACTGGGGCAAGCAGAGGGAGAAGCTCATAACATGTATCAACTCAGGGCTAAAATTAGAACTGGGGTACAGTGAACAAAGAACAAGGTACAGGAGAAGCYATTTTGAAMAATTATAAAACTCATAACAAACTCAGTGTAAAAACACACCACCACAGAGKTTTTGAAGAGAAACAGCAAGTGACCTAATCAATATAGATAATACTTTATCATACTGGTTATGGAAAAATAYGAAAGGAATGTTAACACCTTAGCCCATTACTTCTTGGATTTTACATCTAATTTGCATTCCAATATCTCATCTATGGAAAAAGTAATCCCCCATTTTTAATGCTCATCTTCTAACATGCCTATTCAGTGGGAAATGCAGAGTTTTTTTTAAAGTAAAATTTCATAAGCGAAGTAGATTTCTCTGTGTAAATTTCATAAGCTAAGTAGATTTTGTAGTGGTCAACTCATAGTACAGGAATACCATGCACCTTCCAGATTTTATGTCAGTATTACAAAGTAGTTCCACATCCAAATAGACAATTCAGTTCAATCTAAGGAAATTTGCATTACCATATGTTCATGTAGGTGCCTATAGGCATGTTTCTAAACATCTAGTTAATACAGCAAGTGGAGCGTATCAAATGACTGAGCTGCCACGAAAGTTGACTTCCAGAAGACCATCCAAAATATAGTCACCTAATACAGTCACAGTATCAGAACATTCTTGGCTGGCCAGTGTCACTCAAGACATACTCAGGAGTGTCTCTCCCTTTGACCCATAGAATACCTGCCACATAGGTGCTCTTGGGCCTTTCAAGCAACACTAGTTGTAATSAACTAATAGATGTTTTCAGACATCTGTCATTAGCTTGAGTCCATTAACTAGCTCTTGTACAGAAACCTACAAGTAGTCACTGAAGTTTAGATGTCTTAAGCTCAAGCTGAATGCATCCTTGGGGCTCAACTTGAGACCAGAGGGAAGCGTGAACCCTTATGGAATGTCAGGTGAGGACAACATGGAAAACATACTGATATGCACCACCACTACCCCCCAAAAACCATCTCAAATTATCCTTCATRTATCCTTCAAACACCTTAAAAAATCCTATAATTTTCCAATATTAGTACCTTTCTTTGTTTCAAGAGGAGTTTCACAGCTGAGTGACAGTGTGAGACCACACAGGCTTGCCTGGGCTCTTCATGTTTTCCTACTCAATGGCAGATGAAAGGTAATCTATAAGGTACAAAGGAAAGTAAGGCAGAGAAAATGGAATTAAAATTAAAGGTGTGTTCCTATACCTGATCARGTTAAACTGAGACCTGTGCCCATATTTCACGGAATGCAGAGTTCAGATAATTATGAATGTGTAGGTATCTTTTCTGGTTTTAGGTGAAATAAGTTGTACTCCAGCTGAAAGCACACTAAGGATTCGTTTTCCAGTGACAGTGTTAATATCACAGGATACCACTCCCAGACACTTGCTGTAAAACGGATAGGGACACAAAGAATGAATGYCCTTCGGATGCAGAGTGAAAAAACAATCTAATTATGCTGCTCAAGGTCTGCTGAGAAAATGGAATAGACACATCAGCATAATTTAAACTACCTTCTATTTATCAGCACTTCCAACCTTCATTTTGCTGGCCTTGCCCCATTAATACAGATAACAATTTTATGTAGCTCAAAGTTCTTCTCTTGTTGACTCATGCTTTTTCTTTGAAGCAAAAATGAAATTAAGGGTTTATCAATATGGAATGTGACTCAATTTCTAGTACCTTGTGCTTTTTGAGAGATTTCAAGTTTTCTGCAGGGAGATCTGAGGAGGTAGAGTGCTTAATATTCCCAGCTGTACTTTCAACTCTACCCTTAGTACTACAGTTTTAGTGCTATACTCCCCTAGTACTTTATTGCTGCTTCATCAGCATCCTCAAACTTCAAAAAATGTCAAAAATATTTTATGAGCTTTTGGGCTAAGCAAAACACCATAGCTGTCTTCTCAGCAGTAARGTAAATAAATCACCTCATTTCTTGTCTTGTTGTTGATCCTCAGAGATCTCTCTCTTTGTTGTTTCACATACTTTTTCCATACTTTTTAAGGTCTGCTTAAATTCAGGTCCAAATATATTCCTTAAATATCAGGAATGTATCTGGACCTGCAGTGCAGAGATGGGGGAATGAAGGGAAAATATATAAAAACATATACCAACATTTCATATCTGCAGAAGAGCTGGGAAAAAACATCCGTTGGGGAGTGTAACCTAACCACTTTTTGTAACTAAAAAAGATAAGAAAAGGGAGACATGGAGCTTTCTCCCTTTTGTAAGAGATAGCTGGCATTKTTGAGAGTAGGAAATTTAGTGATCTGCCTCCACTTATATATCTACAATTTAGAGAGCCCAAGTTTCTGATATCTAAGTATTTTTTAAGCTACTATCTCATTTTAATGCCTATATTGAAGGCTTTTTTCTGCCTTTTGGCTTTTTTTTTTCATATTCCATGCATTATTCTAGAAATTGTAATTAAGTATCAGAAAGTTTTTTCCCAATCTAAATGAGTTTTCGCTGAGATGAATAATTCTATTATTAGCTTGTTTAGGTTTTTTTGTTATTTGCTCCTGTGCATTATGTAGGAAGAGATTCARTGACCTTCAACATCTCTTACTGAAATTTTGACTAGCCTCTAATTGGAATAATATGTGATTTAGTGAAAGCCATACAGATTCTTAAAGGACCCGCCCCCCCGACAATCAAAAAAAAAAAAAAATACACCCTTTCCCGAAAGCAACACAACTCTGAAATCACCTTTCTTTGATAAAAGGTCCTGCTTAGAGGTGCATGCTCTGGCAATTACAAAATATCTGCTGACATCTTCTGTGAAATGAAATGTTTCAGTTAGTCTAATCTACTGACTTTAGTAGASTAAGAAGAGCACATTGGATTGGTGCAGTCTTACTGGGATAATTTTACCAGTAAAAGAAAAAGAAAAACATATATGAGAAAGTATTCTTGCAATAATTCAATRTAAATTTTCTGTTTCACTAAATTTCACATTTCACTAAATTTCACTTTATCTCAGTGAAGAATCTCTTCTCCTGTCTTTTCATAATTCAGAGAGTTGTTAAAAAAAATGCTTAAACAACCACCCAAATGCCATCTCTGAAATTAACTCCTGAGAAGTCATTACCACACAAATTCATATTTACTTCTTGTAGTGCAACCAGCCTTCTCAGTTACAGAGACRCTATTTGGTCTTCTGCTATCATATATAAATTATTGGACATAGGCATCAAATTAGTCCTTCTTCCACATTATTTTAGTGGCTTACTGCAATTCTTGGTTGACCCATTAAAGAGGGAAAGGGTAGCAAAAAAACAGTGGGCACTGCAGGAGCAATGGCATCCAATCCATTGTCCTTTAACACATCGATACACAAAGTATTRCACACCAGAATCTTGAAGTACTGGCTGAGAATACAAAATCCTTATCAAAGACAAGTAAATCTGCCTTGTATTTTGCTGAAGCAGCAAAATGAATCCGTTCAATTTCTGATTCTCTGTTTCTGAGCTAGTCAACTTATTCTTCTTTAGTCAACAGAGAGAAATATCACTTCCTATGATGTATTTCAGCTGCCTACCTTATAGCTAAATGTGCTATGCCCTGCAATTGCCTATTACTTTCTRATGAACTAGAATGGTTTAGACTATAAATAAATGGATGTCTACATAAAATATATATTTTATGTATAAATATATATAAAATATAGACATTACTGGAAGCCAAAGACATGGTATAACCAAAAATTGAGGCTGCTTGCTTTAGATGAAACAAGACTGGATACACTAGGAAAAAAACACAAAATACTGAAAGCTACAGGGAATTGCATTCTCTGTTAAAGTCTGACAGTACAAAAACCTGGGATATTTGTTGAAATTAAAAACAATATATTTACAACTTTTGGAAAGGTTCTTCCCTCAGGACACACTGAGGAGTATTCACCATGGCTTTGGAGCAATATTTAAGGACTGTTATATATGAGATATACGGGAGCTACAAAATGTAAGAAAATTATTAATAGATTGGATAATGAAAGCTATGGAAGAAGTATTCTCCAATGAATGATGGGATAACATGAAGTGATTTAACCCAAAACTGGTAGGAGCATCTCTTCTCTAGTGCAACAGATCTGCCATTGACTTTCTGCATCCATGCAGTTCTACCACATGGAATGTGTACATAAGGTTAGAATCAGCAATCTAGAACAACTCAGGTTGGAGTGTACCTSAGAAGATCATCTGGTGGAATCTTTTGTGAGAAAGAGAGCCTAGCTGAGCTAAACTGGCCCCCTATCCAATCACATCTTGCAAATGTGCAAGACAGCTGGTGATGCTGTACTTGATGCCTCCTAGGACACATTTGGCCCTCACAGCAGCCAGGGCTCTGCTGACCCATAATCAACTTTCCATTGACCAGCACCCTTGGGTCCCTTTCCAGCATCCCATTGCCCATCCCAGTACAACCCACTGTACATCCAGGGTTGCCCCACCCCAGATGTAGAATGCTGAACTTTGGGTGGTGATTGCCCAGTCCCCTCATTTGTTGAGGTCTTTCTGCAGGGCCTCCCTACCTTTGAAGGAGTCAACAGCTTCTCCCRGTTTTGTATKTTCTTAGTACCCCTTTTAAGTTTGAGCCTGCTTTGCTTTTTTCTTATTCTATCTCACAGCAGAGGAAAAAAGTAAATGATTATGGTAGACACTCAGACCACT
>QVAJ01000049.1:2729437-2752326 GCA_003546035.1 Mixornis gularis | reverse complement strand
CTGCCTATCCCTCCTGAAGAGCCTGTAACCATCCAACAGGGCACTCCAGTCACAGGGCTCATCCCACCAGTTTCACTTATGCCAGTGATGTCAAATCTCTGGGACTAGGCCAAAGCCTTGAGCTCTCTTGTTTGCTCCTCCTGCTGGGTGTATTAGTGTAAAAACATCTCAGGTGTGGTGCACTGTAGCCAAGRCCTCTTAAAGGAGATTGAGGAATCCCATTAGTGCTCCTTTCSTCAAGCCTTGGCACACCACCCTGTTGGTCATCACTGGTGAGTCACATTTCCCCCCCTTTTCCCCTTCCAAGCTAGTTTAAAGCTCTGACAAGGAGCCTCACTAACTCCTATGCTAGAGCTCTTTTTCCCCTCTGAGAGAAGGGAAATATCCCATCAGGTGTCAGTAGATCAGTTAAACAGTTTGTTGAACCTGTGTCAGGATCCTGTGATGTGGAGTCCAGCTGCAGCTGGATAAAAGGTTTTATATAACTGCATATTCTCAGGGAGGACCTGAGGTCTGCATTTCACATATGACTTTAACGTGGCATTACAAAGAAAATAAATTTAGACTGGTCTCAAGATTTAAACCTAGTATAATTGCTTTGTGGATTTAAAATCTTTTCTGTGTTATATTTATGCAAATCCCTTCTGTATGTTTTCACTGAGAGAAAAGGTGCTAATTGCATCCACAGAAGAGACAACATCCTTAATTCTCTATTCAATCTCAATATTTTAATGGTCACATATAGAGTCTCTTGTATGAAAGCGCTACACAACAGATCAAATAGATTATAAATGCGAAGCTGGAGTTTACTGTGATCATACTTTTTCGATAACAAAAGCAAAGCCATSAGGAAGTTGTTGGATTTAGCTTTATTTTATCCATATTTATGTAAAAAACCGCTTGTTTTTTGGAAAGCTGTATGTCGTAGATCATCCTATTTTTTAGATAACTGCTAAATTCCCATCTCCTAAGATGCAACGTTGTGGCTGTCGTTCAGTGCGCCAAGATTAGCAGAGATTCTCTGTCACACACTTTGTCTTTTGACAGCTCAGTATAATTATTTAAAATGTCATTGCTGTTACTGCAGCTGTAATCAGCTTCTACCCTCTCTTATTCTGCCATCTTTCAGTGCTATCAAGAACCATGCATCAGCCTTCCTAGCTTGGACCTCCTTAACAAAAGAAACTTTTCCTTGAACATACTGGAGACCCTGCAAAAACAGTCTGAAGAAAGGACCTTCAAAAATTGTCATCCATGTCACCATGAACAGTACTAACATTGTCACAGTATAATGATAAGTGCTCCCGTAAAATCCAATGACTTTATCACACGATCTTTTTTTTTTTTTTCATCTCTGGTGTCAATCAGAGACAGATTGCACCCAGAGAGGAACAATTGCTACAAGAAGAGCATGCCTAAATGTTTTTTTTTTATCACTTCAGGAAAGCAAATATACAGCAATTGATAAATGTTTGATTTTGCTCAAAGGTTACCTTGAATTCCTAAATATTAACCTATACAGAAGCAAAACACATTTACTTTTTTTTTTTTTTGGAGGGCAAAATGAGCGTACAGTGTAGGAAATACTTTGTATTTTACCTCTTAGGTGACTGAAGATGTGAATTACCTMTATCTAGATCAGGTTAGGACATCAGGTGAACAATCTGGAGTGCAAAAAGAAAAGAATCTAAAAAAAAAACCCAACATAACTCCAAACTTTTGCCTTTATACAGGAATGGTAGCTAGTTGAACTTGGGTAAGAAGATTACCTAGATATAATTAATAGCTTGGTCTTTGTGGCCGATTCTTGGGAGTCTTTATTAAAAGATAGGTCATTGCTCTTGTTAAAAGCAGTGGTCTCAACTCTGATTCTAGGAACAAAAAACCTGCAAACTCTGAGCTGATCCATATACAGTGATCCTGATAAAAATATTCAACATATAACTAAATATATCACTTAAAAATATTATTTAAAAAAAAAAACAAAAAGAAGGAAAGCAAAAGCTGCTGCTTTTCTTTTTAAAAGAAATCTGTGCTGCAATTTTTTCACCTATATATGTTGAATTTGCACCAGCCACTGTCGGATTTTTATCTGGTGATCATAGCTGTTTATTAGTAATGGTAGTCTAATCAAGACTTGAATCAAGGCAAAGTGTTGGAGTAGCCCTTTGTGTAAATAAGCAACTGGAATTCATCAAGATCTGCCTAGGCATGAAGAATGAGTCGAGACCTTACAGGTAAGAATTAAGGAGCAGGCTAACATGGGTGACACAGCTGGGCCACCTGAGCAGGAAGAGGAAGTCAGCGAAGCTGAAAGAAGCCTCAGAATCACAGGCCGTGGTTCTCATGGGGAACTGATTTCTGCTGGAAAGACAACACAGATAGACACACACAGTCCAGGAACTTCCTGAAGAGCACCAATGATAATGTTTTGATACAGATTACGAAGAAGCCAACAATTAGAATTGTATTGCTGGACCTATATCAACAAAGGAYTGCTTGGGGACATCCTTGGCTTGAAGTGACCACGAGATTGTGAAGTTCGGGATCGCATATGGAAGACACATAACAAAAAGCAAGGTTATGACCCTGGACTTCAGGACAGCTGACTTTGGCCTCTTCAAAGACCTCCTTGGAGGAATCCAACGGGTCAGAGATCTGAAAGTTAGGAGGTGGTCTRAAAGAGTTGGTTAATATCTAAGAATCACTTCCTCCAAGCTCAAGTGGTGCATCATTCTGAGTAAGAAATCACACAGAGAGAGTAGGAGACCTGCATGGTGAGTGAAGAGATTCTGGCAAAACTCAGATGGAAGATGGTTTATGGAAAAAGGGGCAGGGCACATATACAAGAATATTGTCAGAGTGTGCAGGGATGCAACAAGGAAGGTTAGGGCCCACCTGGAATTAAATTTGGCAAAAGATGTCAAGAATAACAAGAAGGGCTTCTTCAAGTACATCAGCCTCAAAAAAAGGTTAGAGAGAATGTGTATCCACAGCTGAATAAGGCAAATGCCCTGGTGACAGAGGACACAGAGAAAGAGGAGTTATTGAATGCCTTCTTTGCTTCAATTTTTACTTCTAAGGCAGTCCTCAGGAATAGCAGAGCCTGGTGGCAACAGAAAAAGCAGACTTTCCCTTGTTTGAGGAGGACTGGGTTAGAGACCATTCAGACAAACATGACATGCACAAATCCATCATATTTGAAAGTTCATGGAAAATAAGAGATGTGCCTTAGCACTGGAGGAAAGCCAGTGCCACTCCAATCTTCCTGGAGGATCCAGGAAGCTACAGGCTGTCACCTCTAATATGAGGAAATAATTTTCCTTGGAGGGTGACAGAATACTGGAACAGGTTTCCCAGAAGGGTTGTGGAGTCTCCTATGGAGATCCACCTGGATCARTCTTGTGCAACCTGCTCCAGGTGAACTGCTTTAGCAGGAGTGTTGACATAGGTCATCTCCAGTAGTCCCTTCCAACATTTATCATTCTCTGATTCTGTGACTTCCTTTTGACTGCTAAACATTTAAACATTTGAGAAACGATGAGGCTTTAAGTGCTTTAAGGTATTGTAACTTTGCCTTGGTAACTYTTGTGAGTTAGTCATATTTCAATCTCTTTTTTGAAGAAATAGTGTTTATCTCCCTTCCRTTGTTAAGAGGAAGACCTGCATACGTCAGAGAAAAAAAAAAAAAAAGATGAAACTAGAACTTGTGAGCTCCACTCCTGGCATGCTCACCAAAATGTGTTTTATTGTACAAAATATCRGGGCAGAACAAAAGCAGATTGCAAGGAAGTGGATTTTTCAGTTTTATGAAACCAGATTAAGTACAATTTTTTAAGAAACCTGGAATACTGATGCTTATCTAAGCAACTTTTTCTTAGCCCAAATATTTAAACTTGGCCTTTTCTTCCATCATCTTTTTTTCTGTTTCAGAGGTTCCTTTTTTTTTCTTATACTTCTTCCCAGCCTGTTTCCACCCACATGTCCTATGTTCCTTTTCTTTGTATTTTTCAAATAGAACAAAACAAAAAAAAGAAATTTAAAAGGGAAAGAAAGAAAAGTGCAATGCACAAGATTAACACTGGCAGAAGAAAAGGCATGCATGACTGGTTGTTGGCAGTGTCTCTAATATAAAACCCACATTTCTTCAGCGTACTTATTTTAGTATGATAAATTGCATTCCCTTTTCCTTTATAATGCTTTTTTCCTTCAAATGTGCTAACATGTAAGTATTCCAAAAAAATTTAATTACATTTGGCAGCTCATTGCACATAAACACAACATTCTCGATGGGCTTTTGGACTTTGCCCATATGACAAGACTGGCAGCCTAAAAAAAGATTCTCAATCCGCAGATGTTTACAGGATTTAATAATTGTATTTTGGAAATCCATTCTTGCAGGTCATTCCCATAGCCTACAATAAAATATGAAGATATTTAGCTTGTCTCTTAGCATTTTTAAAGCCAGAYATGGCTACGGATGTGACCTGGAGAGAAAATTCCCCAAAAATCTTCCAGTTGTTCTGCTAGTATAAATTTTTTAAATTAAAATTTAGGTGGCAAGGTCTTACCAGTAAAATCTACATTTTCTGCCTTACAGAAACCTGTAATTTTATTTATATTTTTTCTGCCGCATCCTGAAAATTGAAGTGCCCTGAATGGAGAATTGTTTGGATTAATTTCTCTAAAAGAATGACACCTGGCTTCAAATCTAAATTAAATTACATCTCAGAATTTTTCATATGAACTTTTTTCTCCAAATGGAAGGAAACTTCTGTGAGTTTACTAGCTGTTTATCTAACTCAAAAAATAGATACTGTAAATTTTCATCTACAAATATCAGAATAATTTCAGAAATTTGGATTCAGCTTCTCATTTGTAGTAGGTAGTGATCAAGATCAAGTTTTACTTAAACAAAAAGATTTTTTTGTATCAATTTTTGAAAATCTATACATTGATGGTAGTTTCAGRAATACAAGAATAAAATGTTTTTTCTAATATACATTAGCAAATATTTATCCATCAGAGACAATTGTTCAATCATTATTGTTGTTTTGGATTGTATTGTTGTGTGAAKATATAAGCTACAAAATAGATTAATTTGAGATATAAGCAGAGATGTGATCACTTAGAAGCTGTAGTTTCCCTTTTTTACTTCTAAATTTTGCAGTTAAATATTCTTCCTGCATATCTAAATAGCTCAGAGTAAGTATGCTTACTCAGTGCTGTTTCTATCTAAAAATACAATTTCAGATTTCTAGAAATTTTTGGTTGGAGCACCAAAATTCCACAATGTCAGTCTGTAGTTCTCTAATTATTTTTTTCTTGAATACACATAGGATGATTATCTCTTACCTGCTACCTCCTATAATTCCATTGAAGGCAGAGCAAGMGATACTAATGCCAGGAAAAAGGTCTGTTACAAAACCTTGTGAGGGAGGTAAACTTTAATATGGCCTAGGAAACATAGTCAAGAAGTCTATTTATGAACATTCCTAAGTAATAGCCTCTAGGCAGAAGTGCTTTGAAATCAGGACAGCTAAATTAATCAGATGTATTAATGCACAGGCTGTTCTCAGGTACTGCATTAGGGGATGTAGTGTTCGAAAATAAACTGAATGTGGGGTTTTTCTTCTTTTCCCTTATGCCTCAATGGGATGTTAAAACTGCTGTTGCATCCTGTCTCACAGGGGTAAGAGCCTCTCTGACCCATACCCAGCAGCAAGGTTTCAGTCACTATATTTGTCTGTGATTCCTTAAGAGCAAAGAGCCTCAAAGTACTCAATGCCAATTACAGTGCTTATTTACCAATGGTTGTCTTTAACAATAGGTGTTTGTACTAGCAGGAAAAACCTCTAATTAATGTACACAATTAGATTTTCTTAAATGTATCTTTTACTGGAAGACACCTTTAATTAAACTCAAAACCACAGTGCTAGTTTTGGGAGGACATTTTTTTTGTGTGCTTTTTGCAGTAGGCTGACTGCTAAAGCTGTAATTTTCTCTTGCTCTTGAGCCTGCTGTGACACTGACAAGTGAATGATTCAAGCAACAACACCAAGAAGTAAGAAAAACAACGTTCAAGACCTACAGTTGACAAATCTCTYTGTTTTTTCTCCCAAGAGCCTTTCACAACAGTGGAAAATGAATCTGAGTGCTTCTTGCCCACTACAGGTGAAAGCAATCAGGGATCAATTAATAAATGGTACTATTTTCCACAGCTGTGAGACTGTGATTACAAAAGGGATCGAAACATAGATCGACTTGGGAAAGACCACCTTGCTAGCTTGACAGGGTCACAAAACCACCAAGGAAGTAATTTATTATTGCTATTCATTAAAGAAAGGTTATGGTCATTTTTCTAATTATTTTTCTTACTTAAGACTGCTAACTTTTTCACAGATTGCTTGTCCCGTGTACTGACCTCTGTATAAAATCGATTCATATTTGCATTTTTTTGTGCTCATTATAGTGAAACATATCACAGACTGAAAATAAAATGTRTCTTTCTCTGTAAGAGCAGAAAAGCACTGAAAACACTGATGACAAAGGTTAGGATTTTCTCTTCTTTGTTTTGTTGATTCTTTTACATATTCTGGCAAAATTATTTTAACTATGCTTACCATGAAATTGCTGTAGGAAGCTTCAGAAAAAAATGAAGCCAATATAATATGCAAATCATTCCAAGAACTAAGATATTATGTGTATTGCTTTTTCTCTTAATTTTTTTAATTACCAAGGAACACCAAAAGATTATTTAAAAGCAAATATGTTTATCTCTTTTTCTTAATGTTGGACTAGGCAGTTATCCCAAGCTCTGTATTTAAATGTAAAAAATGAACTGACATAATGAAATTTGGAGCTAAATCTGGTCATATATTTTGATGAAAGACTACTGTTTGCAGAGTAATTTTGTTCACACAATTAAGATTTGAGTCTATTTTCTTATTTCAATACTAACTTTTGTCCATATCTTTTCTCATAAAACACAAAGTCATCTATTTAGCCCTGTTCCTATCTCTATTATCTTTAAATTCTTGGAGAGAGCTGTCAGCTTTGTCAGGAGCTGAGAAACTTAGGGATCCTGTTCTAAAAAACACTACTGGCTGTAGTACTTTTTAATAATAGCAGAAACATTTAATGTTTCTGGTAAAACATCATCCTGAATAGTTATCCATATACACCAAGGAGAAAGGCTGTTAAATTCTAAATGGTTCAAGGTTATTATTGTCTATCTTTTTCAGGGGATTATATTAAACCAATGATTTGAAACAAAACTGTTGGAAAMAATCTCCTCATTGCAACTTTGCTCTCTATGTCTATTTTAAATATATATTTATAGTGATTATTTGAAATAGGGCAACTAACCAATTCATGTGATTAAGAAAATGTAAAGGAAAATTCACAGTAGTGCAGAGGGAGAATAGGCAGTATCTTTATTTTGAGACCACAAATGATAAATACAACCAGAAACACGGTGTCTTTCTGCATGACTGTAGGRATTTGAAAACAGTAACCACTGGACACATATTTATATACAGAGGTATATAAATTTACTGCTAGATCAGGTACTTGATCTAGCAATAAAGAATACTAAATAGACCCTGGGCTGTATTATCAGAGGCACAGCTGGAAAACGGAGGAACCCAATTATCTCTGTTCATTCAGCATTTATTTATTCTATACATCTGAAGTACTGCATCCGGTTTTAGTCTTCCAGTACATGAAAGACATGACAAAACTGGACCAAGTACAATGTAGGCCCACTGCAGTGGGGGCTTGATGTAGTTTCCCTATAAGATCATGAGAGAGCTGATCTTGTTCATCCTGGAGCAAGGACAGCTTTAGGTACAGCAAACAGCACTGCTCCCCTACATGGATATGCAGGGGAGAAGATGGAGCCAGGCCCTGCACAGAGACACAAGATGGGACAACAGAGACAGAGGAGATTAATTGAACCAAGGGGAGCTCTCACTGCCTATAAGGATAAAACTTCTCAGTCCATGACACAGGCTGTCCAGAGTTGTTGTGCATTCTCTCTCCATGCTTGGGAGTAAATAAGTCCCAGATCAACCATGTCTGACCACACACTTTGTGGTAATCYTGCTTTCAGTAGGAGTTTGAACTGGGGATCTTTTAGCTTCCCTTCCAAACTGAATTATTATTTTTTCCTCTGAAATAACAGCAGACACTTGAAAGTGGTCCTAAAAATGTTATTGTATTTTATTTGCTGTTTCACGTGCCACTTTGTTCTCTTACTGACCTTAGTTTATCATTTTGACAAATCAGTGAATTCAGCTATTCCAAAGGGATCTGATTCTTCTCTCAGCTACATTGGTGATGAATACACAGCAACTTGACTGAATGTAAAACTTGAGATACGTTGTTTGAGACTCTGGAAGCTTAACAGACTTCAGGTAGTGACCATCTGAGATAAGAGCAGACTGTATTCTTCAGATAGTAGCATTGACTATGACTAAAGGGATTTGTGCTATGTAAACAGAAAGTCAAACAGAACTTTGTCTTTTCATTCACTGTAAATCGTTATTAAAAGCTGATGAGTGAAGTGTGGATCTTTTTCTTGATACTTTTTGTTTTTCCTCAATGAGGACAACTGCAAACTGTTAAAAAAGCTGATAAAATATTTTTGGCAGAATGTTAAAATTGCCACAGCTCTAAAGATTTGTATTCATAGTATAGTCTTAAACTACCAGTAGCTATAATTCATCATATTTCTAATTTTACAGAGGCACAGATGGCTGTCCACTCTAGTGGTCCCAACATTACTGAGTTAAACATGGAATAGCATGATTGATTAAAAATTGTAATCAGACATTACTCCTTGTAATTGTGATTAATATGAGTTTACTATTTCTGACAATAATTACTTTTATTCTTTCTTTTTAACAGAGAGAATAGAAAGTAAGTAGATTACAAGATTAAAAATCAAGGTTTTGGGGCCAAATGAACAATTAGTTTTAATTGCAAAAAGAGAAAACTACTGTTCATGCTTTACTTTTCAGATGGTTTAGGGATTACCATTATCTTTTTAATACCAGGTGTGTTTTTTCAAGATGAACCMTTGTTCCCTGTGGGGAAAGGACAGCTAATAATTTACTTGTATAATTTTCTCTGTACCATTTTTAATTTTGTTTTGTATGCTTACCCTTTCTGTGGTGCCTAGTAACATGTTTTTTGGTTTTTTTTTTAGGAATGTTGGGTAATTCTTTGAAGTTTAAAAAAAAAAGATTACTGAGGCAGTGAAAAAKGAATGGACTGATTTAATGCATTTTGCATTAATTGGAAACACAGTTAATGGGTTAATTTGGCTTTGGGTCAGGCCATTGTTTCTTTCACACAGGATTYTCACAGTCAAAGCAGGCCTGTATTGTGATAAAATCCTTGACTTCCACATGGCCCTCTTTTCTTTGGAAGAGCTTGTGAAATTTACACTTAATTGATACTATGTTTCTATAACTTAATTTTCTTAAGGACTGGGTTTACACAACCTGTTTTTGATAGCAGGTGAGTTGCAGGCGTGGCTTCTGTAAAATCTACCACRAGATGTCCCCATGTTAGACACAGATTCATGCAACTCCAAATCCAGGTGGAGAAAGCCAAGCCCAACAGTGACAGTGGTGGTGCCTCTGTGTAAACATATTTAAGAAAAAAAATAAGAACACTGTAGAGCAGCTGTGAATTAAAGGAGTGAAAAAAAAAAAAAAAAAAAAAGAGGTGAAAAACAGCCCTGTAGACACACAGGTCAGTGAAGAGTAAAGAAGGAARGGGAGGAGGTGCTCCAGGCACCAGAGCAGATTCCCCTGCATCCTCCCATGGAGTTCTGTTGTGTAGCAGAGATCCACGTGCAGCCTGTGAAGGATATCCCTGAAAAAAAAGGCTATGCCCTGAGGGAAGCTGCAGACCAAGGACATCCCTTGCAAGAGCAGACTCCTGGCAGCAACTGCAGCCCAGGGAGAGAAACCCATGCATGAAGAGGTTTTCTGGCAGGAACTGTGACCCTACAAGGGACCCACTCTGGAGCAGTCTGTACCCCGAAGGAATGTATCCTCCAGAAAAAACTCATGGTGAAACATCATGTTCCATTCTGCAACAGGGTAAAAACATGAGAACGACATGGTATGGTAGGACAAAATTTGTTAATTTTTGTATCCTCAGTGAAACATCTTCATTCCCCATCTTTCCTTCTGAAACGAGATCTAGTCTTTCAACAAGCTGAGGGATGCAGGCAGTGGAAACAAAAGAGGGAAGCTAAACATAACTTTTGGCTAAAGAGTTCACAGAGGAGTGTTGCTGTTTCTCAGCATCTCTTGKACAGCCTTTGGCAGACAGATCTTATGAAGCCCAAGGCAGAACTTGAAGCTACTTCCCTTGAGTAGAATAATTACCGCAGGCCTCTTTGGTCTTGTTACCACTGTTTCTCCAAAGGTGAAACAGGCAAGTACGGTTCTTTCCATGGCTGCTAGTTAAATTTTCGCTTATTTTACTCATAGTGACAAATCCTTCTTACTTTACTCTCTCCACATCTCCCTCTTATTTCTCCCACTTATTTTCATCTTTATGTCTCCAGGATTTGTTTT
This sequence comes from Mixornis gularis, assembly GCA_003546035.1. Taxonomy (NCBI): domain Eukaryota; kingdom Metazoa; phylum Chordata; class Aves; order Passeriformes; family Timaliidae; genus Mixornis; species Mixornis gularis. The sequence goes on along the minus strand of QVAJ01000049.1, from coordinate 2,741,728 downwards.
CTTCTTATATCCACTGTACTGCTGCCCGTATGATTCTTTTGTTTTCTTTACGTGGATGCCTTTGACTAGGCAACCAGTTTCATAACACAAGTAAGAAATATTTATAAGRAAGAACTTATATAATTTAGCAGAAATTTTTTTTCCAGTTTGTTAAAAAAAATCCCAAACAATTCTTTTCTTTATTTTGTGTTTAACAAGATGCACTGTCCATTATCTTAAGTTTTCATTTCAAATGGGTGATACTTCTAAGACCARTGATTCTACTAAATTCATTGCAGCYGAAAGATGGATGTAAGATGTCATRTGTAGAGGAATGTTGGGTGTTAAGRCTTCAGTGGCTGTGTGCAACTTTTCCCAAAAGATGATCAGTCCTGTATAATACAGCTGGTACGTGCTGTATCACATGGCGTTGAAACCTGYTATCATGAGAGATGGCTAATTGGCTATTTGATTAATAGCTCTCCACCAGACTCCATCTGTAGTGAGATTTAGCCTACTGTTCTCAAAGCTGGCTGAGGCACACCTCACCACAACCTAGCTGAACAGCTACATGGAGCAAAATCATTACATAGTGAAAAAGCAGTTATGATTGAGCAAAAGGTGTCAAGTATATGCAGCCACTGTCAGAGGGTCGTAGTTCTTYGCCACTGACTCCAAAGTCTTTTTGCAACAGTGCAGTGGCTAGTTTCTCCTTTAAACAAAGCATTTCCTTTTTCTTGCATTGTAAAGAGAAAATAAAGAAAATATCCACAAAAAGTAAAATCCATTTCAAAACCACTGTGCCAGAAAAGTTTATAATAGGAATGAGGATGTACCTCTAGATTAGCCAAAATTAACGTGAGAAAGGCAGTAACATGGAGCCAGCTGCAACCCCAGAAGCAGTGCAATTATAAAGTTGCCAGTGGCCCTAACCCCTTTTTTACATACCCAGAGACAAGTATAGTTGAGSAGGCAGTTGTCTATGCATTGCACTATCCAGGTTTTGATAAGTGTTTTAACAAGCTGGCGTAGGATGCTAGTTAAAACTAAAACCAAGACCTAACAGTCTCTTACTACTGCCACTAAACAAATGAGGGGGAATTCAGTGAGCTAGATCCACAAATACTACATTCTACACGTGTGCCTTCTTATCCTGATGATTTTGGTTTTATTGTTTGCAACATACTTGTTAACTTAGGAAAAATGACAATGAAGTAAAAAGAAATAGCCTATAAAACACAATAGTCAGAAAAGGAAGCTGCAAAGAATRAAGCACTGTGAAATTAAAAAGATTATGGATTATTTTAGTTGGAGTTTTTTTTGTATGAGAAAAATGTCTAACAGGTCTGTGAATGGGAGTCAATATAAAAATGGTATTTGTATTACCCCCTTTAGAAAGCAAAGAGAAGTGTATTGAAAACTGCTGCAAATTGCTTCACAAGGAAGCACAGGCAGTGTCCAGCAAAGCACACCTAAAAAGCAAGCTTTAAAACCTTGAATTCTGACTAATAACTCTATATGCTTACTTGCTATCCTTTTGAATTCTATAGCTCTCCAACAGTAACAACAAGAAATTCCTGACTGGATTTCATACAGTTTTTTTACAATTCACCAAATTTCTGAAGACTTTCAAAGAGACATGAATATTGGGAAAATATTTGGAGAGGCAGAGTGCAATGATCTTACAGAACAAGTCCTTCTGGATAGACAGTCTAAAGAGAGGCAGCAGAAAAGGCTGACCCAGSTGTATTCAGCTTTAAAATTCAGTCTTTAAGATCTACCCCATCCATTCAAGTCACAGCAATACTGCTTTTTCTCACCTAATAGAGAGCAGCTCCTGGTRCAATGGTGGGTACTTTAAATGTAAGTAGGGAATATATTCCTTCGTAAATATATAAGCTGCTTCACCAAGGCACACAGAAGTTCCAGCAGCAGTAATACAGGAAAAAAGTAGAACAACCAACCAAACCTGAAACAATTCTCAGACACCTAATAACTCTCTGAATCAGGCTGCAGATAAAATTTTGCACATTTTACATCTTTAAGGACAATTAAAGTGAAAGTTTTATTCTTCTGAAGAATCACATTCTTATCTTTTACCTGCTTTTCTCAGTGGTTAGTGTATTTTGTGAATATTTAACAAGGTTTTGCAACTATAGAAAATAGCTCATCTCTACTTCCTTAATCCATATTTCCACTAGAAGAAATTTTAGTCTGCTAGTTTAAATTTATTAAATTTAACATAAACTGTATTTTCATCTCCTTTTTTTGGAAAGTATTATCTCTCTGTATATACAGAGACATATACATGGATCTATATTCAACTTTACTAACCAAGGCAAACTAACAGGAAGCATTCCATGTGTGCATGATTTACAGTACTTGTGATCTATATTAYGTTAAAAACACTGCTGCATCTTCCCCTCTCCTATCAATAGTATAGCCTAACACACTGTGAGCAGGAGATACCACAGCTGTTTAATCTTTTTTCCATTACGTACCCTAATGTTTCAGTATTTTTCATTGTGTTTTCTGTGAAAAGTTAGCTGCTTTTTCCATATACAGGAAGGAACAGCTTGCAATAAAAAAACCAAAACAGTAAAAAGAAATAAAGTCCTTGTATTCTTCATGTTTCTGAGGCTATATATGAAGTTGAAAGACTTATTGAAAGAAGTCCCAGAAAACCAGACAGAATTATTTGCTTCYAGGACATATTTTTAATTCAGTTAAAAATCTATAGGTTTTTGCCTCATGTATTTTTATACTGAGAATGAAAGTAAATGGCAAATGAAGTTTCATTCTGTAAGCCTTTCTAATTTTCCAAGAATTAGATTTATATTAGGAAAAGGAGGTGTGGACTACTTAGTTTTAGAAGAAATTAGTGGTTTTKGGGKKTTTTTTTTTGTATTTGTTAGGATGACACTATCTTTAGCAAGATTGCTTAAATAATATGTACACAGAAAATAACTTTATTTTTTGAAGTACACATAACAGAAGAGGCGACATAGAGACATTAAGAATGAAAACCAGGCCTAAGCAGGATTTACCATGCATATTTTTACTAGTCCAAATTAATATCATAACTGTCCCTAGCATCAGGGATTTAACCATAATGCCTGTACTAGCCAGTTGAATTTGCCAAGCACATTGAAAAGTACTTTAATATTAAGAGAACACATTTGATAAAGACCCTTATCTTCAACGTAGAGGATTGAAATGTTGGAAAATATAAAGGAACACTGACATACAATAGAAAATAAGGSAGGAATTACAACATAAGTAATAACATAGCAAGATACCCTGTCACTTCTTTGGTTGAAAGGTGATAACAGATTTGTGAATTTTTCATTATGATTAATTTAGTATAGCCTTGTATCCACTGCAATCTTATGTGTTTGCTAGCATTGTATACACATGACAGTGCACAGAGTAGGGGCATGCAAATCACATAAATGCATGTAAGCCACCAGAAAATAACCACAATATTACAGATGAAATGAAAGGGTGTCCTATAGGCCTCGCAGACTAGTGCCTCCAAAGAAATCAAATTTGTTAAGGGTCTTCTCRTACAGCTCTCTGATGACAGCCATGCTGTTTATAATCATTTTTCCCTAAAACCCCTGCAGTATCATTCAGATGGAGTCCACTGCCTAAGAATTTCTCAGTAACTAGGAGTACATAYATTATTATGTCCAGACTTTTTGACTTATTCATCAATGGCTTGGATGAAGGAACAGATGCCTCTGCAGTACRTTTGCTGAGGGGGTGTGGTTGATGCCCTGGAGAGTGCTGTGCAGCCCTTCACAAGGGTCTTTCCAGGTTGAAGAGATGGACAGAAAAGAACCTTCTGAAAGTCAAGAAAGGCAAATGCAGGCTCCTGAACCTGGGGAGGAACAACCCTACACCCCAGTACAGGCTGGAGGCTGGCCTGTCAGTAAGCAGCTCTGCAGAGAAGGATCTGGGAGTCCTGGTGGACATAAACTGTCCAGGAGCCAGAAGTGTGTCCTTGTGGCCAAGTAGGTCAAGGGTGTCCTGGGCTACATTAGGAAGGACACTGCCAGTAAGTCGAGGGATTTGGTCCTGCTCCTCTACTCAGCTCTGATGAGGTTGCACCTGGAGTATCATGTCCAGTACAAGAGACATATGAAACTCCAGGAGCAAATCCAGTGAAAGGTTACAAAGATGATTAAGGGATGAGAGCATATCTTGTTTGAATATAGGCTGAGGGAGCTGGGCCTGTTCAAATTTAAGAGATGACTGAGATAGGATGTTATCAATGCTCAYAATTGTCTGAAGAGAGGCTGTCAAGAGGATGGACCAGGATCTTCTCAGTGTGGCCAAGCAATAGGACAAGAGGCAACAGGCAGAAGCTGATGCACAGGAAGTCTCATCTGAACACGAGGAAAAAATTCTTTATTGTGTAGGTGACTGTGCACTGGAACAGGTTGTCCAGAGAGGTTGTGRAGCCTCCCTCACTGGAGATATTAAAGTATAACAGACGTAGCTAGATAATTTGGCTTAGCAGACACCAGCTCAACCAGCCTAGCTCAAAGTAAGCAAGTCCCTAGACAGAACAAAGATAAGTCAGATTCAAACTCAGTCAGAAGACCTGAGCCAACCCCTCTGAAGCACAGATACATCCATATCATTGACCAGTGAGCTAAGCAGGGTTAAGACCCTTGACCATTCATGTCTGTAAGCACAAGGAATTAAAAAACCCTATAAAAGGAGCTGCCAGTCAATAAACGAGGCAGTTGCCACACGATCCTCAGCATGTGCATGTCGCATCCCTGTCTCCAACTCCATTACAACATTCAAGAACTACCTGGACACAACCCTGTGCAATGTGTTCTGGGATGACCCTGCTTGAGCAGGAAGGTTGGGCCTGCCACTGTGGTCTCTTCCACTCATACCCATTCTGTGATTAACATGCCAACATAGCCCARTACTCAAATAATAGCGATCTATAGTGATTTTTAACTTTATTTATCTTCTTGCTTTGTCATTTTACTATTTGAACACAGGTGAAATAGGAAAAAATGGTGAAATGCGAATCAGTAAAAACAAAACACTTCAAGTAAAAGCCTGAAGTGCTGACCAACTATAGTATACGATGGTGATAAAAATCTCATCACCTTTCAACAAATAGATCTGCCCACTGTAATGTTAACTGGCCTCAATTTTTTGGAGATCTTGAACAATGTGAGAAATATCCACACAAAAAGTAAAAACGTACTCTTTAGGAAAATACATATTTAACATTAATTGAGTGGTAGGCCTCACATAATGTAACTCTACTGAGACCAAAAAAGACCTAACCTTTAAGCTTGTGGTTTTTTGAAACAAAAGCCAGAGAAAAAAACAAAGAAATAAAATTGGAAGCTTAACAATTTCAACTGAGCTGAATTCAAATGCTTCATCTTACTAGTGTTTTACAGATCAGAAAGATAATATGAATTTAAATCAGTGTATTAAGAATAATGAGAATTTATGATGTGTGTAGGCTAATATTAGAGATTAATAATTTTAATGAGAAATGGAAGTGTGTTTATCTGTGGGCAAATTAACTCATTTTGTGACCTTTCTCCACTTACAACTCAATGTATCTATAGTTAAACCACAATTATGTACCATTTTATGTCTAATAATCTTACCTGATATCACTRAAGTTACCCAATAAGACCCAAGTTGAGTTCTGTTACATGATTTAGATCAGTCATAGTAATGATCATTATGATGACAATACCCTCCCTGAAGTCTGTCTTGTCCCTCTGACAAAGCAGTTTTCTGTATTCATTGATTCTGACGAACTCCTATTTGAATGTCTGAGTCTTAAAAGTATCTYAACACTTCACCTGTGATCTCCTATTTTAAAACAAGAATTTTAAAATTATGAGTTTTTTTCTTTGAAAGGTGAGASACTGATGAATTTGTTGAAAAAAATGATCTTGAGAATGCAGAAAGGCTATGATGGTAAAAAYATCCTTCAAGTGAAGCTATTTTCAGGTTTCTGACCCCTTAAAATAGTTGGTTATTATAATGTTTTTATGTCAATTAGAGCATGAACTCTTTCTTGTACTTAACTCTTGGCAAACATTTTTCATCAGTTTCTTAAGGACAATATGGCACTGAAGTGTGAGATCCAAAATTTTTATTTCTTTTACTCAGACCTAGCTATCAGTTTCCTGATAATTTCACTTATAGAAAAAAAAGTTCCAGATAATACATATTTTTAGTGCTGAGAACTCTGCCAAGGTATTACAATTACATTGATTCTCCAACTACTTTGTTTTATTTGAGTATATGAAAAYAGAGTTTCATGGGATTCATTATTTTTTCTTTACTGAATTCCTTCTTAAATCTTCTTAATTCAAAGTGATTTTTTTTAAAGATTGGGGACTGTTTTTATTATATTACATCTTTCCTATGTTCACTACAAGAGCCTTACAAAGTAAAATCTTCCTGAGAAATCAGAAATAATGTAGAAACAAAAGCAAATGAAAATTAATATATTCAAATAGCTCTAGCAGAACTCTGTAGCACCTTGTGAAAATGCAGTGCAACAAGAAATAAAAAATATTTATCCATCTTTTCCTGTATTCAACTGCCAATCACAATTACAGCCCAGTTAAAGTAATTTCCACGATTACAAGTTGTATTGTGTCTGGGTGGAAATTTTCTAGCTTTCTTCTTAACAGCCCATCTGGGGCTGTATTTTGGATTTATAGCTAAACCAGTGTTGAAAACACARCAGCATTACAGTTGTTACTGAACAGTGCTTGCACAGCATCAAGGCATTTTTCCCCCCCTGTGGCCTCCCAGATTTAGGCTGCAGGTGGGCCAGAAATTGAGGGGCACTGTCAGGACAGATGACTAAAATCAGTTAAAAGGATACTCCATGTCATGTAATAGGATCAACATCAAAACCTTAGTTAAAGGAAGAAGTGGGGAGACTTTTGTTTTCCAAGATGATTAGTGCTCAGTCACCATCTCAGTTGGGAAAGGCTGTGACTGCCTTGAAAGGCTGTGACTTGCATCCCTTGAATCCCCAACTTCTCTCCTACTCCATTGTCTTTATCCCAGCCCACAAGGATTTATGGGGGTTTAATTATTTATGCTGKTTTTTTTATTTGGTTGATTTTTGCTGATGAGGCTGCTCCTGATTAATACKATTAAGATGAAAATATTAGTAGGAATATCAAATTAACTTCACATACATAACATGATCTCTTTTGGTCATAAAAAGAGCTAGTAACACTGCTACTAGTATTCCATGAAATTCAGATTCCAGGAATGCTAACAGAAGCATGTTTCTGCTTCAAGCATAGCAAAACTGGACATAAGTGATAACATTCCTGCAATGAAAATGTTTCAAAGTAGCATTTCTAGGAATCAAATCATCATACTGCTGTCAACAGATATTTTTCAGGCTGCTATCTGCAACTGATATTTTGGCTCATACCTTATATGTTAAATTAAACCCATATTTTTAGACTTAATTTTTCTGGTTGTAGCAGAAAAAATGTGTTTCCAGGTAACGTTGTATTGGTAGGTACTTAAGACAAAAAAAGAAAGAAGGTGTCCATCTTATGTAAAATGCTTATGAATTTCTGTAAAAGGACATTAAAATTAAACACCAGTCTGATGTGTAGCAATGATATTCTCCTTTTAGATGTTCTTGGTCACCCACCGAGCAGTTACTCACTGAAACCATTGAGATTTTAGTATATATCTAAGCGGATAACTAGAGTCCACATGGTCTACATTCTTGATTTAATATTTCAAAAATTACATCACTATATATTACTGTATCTTGCATTGRACTGCAATAAAACAAGACATTAAAACAATAGTTATGATAGATATCCATTATAGATGTAATATTATGTCAATTATAGACAATATTACATTAWTATTTTATAAATTAAAGTCCATGTCTTATCATGTTATCATAGAAATGCCTGTCAGCGTTATAGCTACTGATTTAATATTGGCTCACAGAGCAAGGATAGCTGAACTCATGAAATGTTTAAGAAAAAATCCCCAATTTATTACATTTTTCTGGCCTCTAAGTTTGTTTATTCTTTCCTGGGATATAATAACAAGTATTAGAGGAGATGTGGCTTGCATCTCTTCAATCAAGGGTCTGGCAGTATTTACTGGAAATATGGCACCCCTGGCTTTCTAGCCTTATAATGGAGCTTCAGAGATCCATATTGTGTTGAAGCTTTTCTGAGCTCTTTTCTGTAGGGGTAAAAATTATATGTAGATGCCACCAGAAAAAAAGCAATTATTGAAAACTACAAAGCTGAGTCCAGTGCAGTAAACCCAGCAGATTTTAATTCATGTTAATATCAGAGATAGAGCTAAATCAGTTTGCCTGCCAAAGATGTTCCATGTACAGCAGCTAGATACAGTCCAACTCAGTAACATCATGGGTGAACTGGCTAATTAGTAAGACAGACATAGCAAGAGTAAACAGACTGCACCATTACCTGGTGAAGTCTGCAGGTCAAAGACATGATTCACACTGCTTCCTGTACAAGCTCCAAARTAAAGTGATTATTAAGATGTGCTATGCAACTACTTCTGCACAATAAATTAGTTCATGTGACTTTGAAGGTTTGTCATCTAAGATTTCCTCACCTTCAGAGAGGCCACTATTATTTTGGACAGTTCACTTGCAGTAAGACATGGAAATTAAAATAGTAGTCTCTTTCTTTTTAATTACATTAATTTAATGAAATATGGTTTTGCTTGTCAATCTTAAATTTAAAGAAACAATTGGTAGTCTTCAAACAAGAAATGATTAATGGAATAACTAGCAAAATGTCAAGAATTCTGTTCTGGCTCTGCTGCTTATTTTACAACAAAGCTTATAAAGCTAATATATGCAAATAATAGTAGGGTTTTTTAATAGGTTTATTTTATAGATACTTAAAAACTCTAAGTATAAATATTTAGCAAAACTTTGATTAAACTTTCAGAGTTTATCTACAGTCTGTGCTTCCAAAGGCAGTTTAATCTCTCCATCCTCACATTTTAAAATGGCAGAACTTGTTTATATAGCTGAGGAAGAACAACTTCTATATTTTTATTGATTATTTTTTAAAATTCAAATCCATATTTTTAAAGAACAGAACCCCAAGCACAAAAAAATTACTCATAACAATTATTTCAGCCCTGAGATTTCAGAAATCATKATCCAAGCCATTAGGGCAATGGACTAGGTCTTATAAATCCTGGATGCAACAGAAAAACATGGAACATAKTTTTTAGTTCTGGGGTTTTGGGKTTTTTTTCAGCTTTCATGAAACTTAGTTTCTCAGTCACTACAGAACCCCAAACCCATCTTTTTTTTCCTTACTGTTCTCTTTGGTTCAGACAGCCAGGATGCAAAGAATCCTATGCAAAACATGAAAAGATGTAACAAGAGAATAAATTYCCAATGCTTTTACATCTTTTGGATTCTCCTAAGTTAGTTCTTAGGAAATACTTATGGAAGGATAAATTTCTACACTCAGTAGAAGCCAGACATCAACTTCAAGAAAGTTCATTTCACTCTTCTCTAATTTCATAGCCATCTCTATCAGAATTGATACATTGATACAAAATGGCAATAAAACCTTGCCCTCCCAAACTGAAACAGACTTTCGTGTTCTAAAAATGAGCAAAGAACAAAGTTAAAAAGAAGCCAAAGGGATTTCTTCATGTTCATGCATTAGAGAGCACACCTGAATGCAGGTGCAAAACTGAAACCCAGTTCTTTGAGGTAGAGGAGACAGCTACCAGTGTGAGGTTCCTACTCTCTTCCATATCTAGTTGCATACGGGAACCCAGTGGTATCATTCACCTATTCTACAACATTATAACTCCAAGATCTCAAAAAACAAACAAACAAAAAAAACCCCCAACAAAACGAAAACCCCAAAACCCACCCAAATTCCCCTCCCCCCAAAAAGCCCACCACAACAACAACAACAAAAAAGCTACTAAAACCCTTTAAACCCTCTGAGAGTTACCAAGATTTTCTTGTGCTATGATATGACTCAAACCAGGAATTCAAGTGTCTTCTAGCTTTTCTAGTGTATGCAGAAGTAATCCATGGAGCCTGTCCCAAACAAATAGCTGTTTTTCCTGATTCACAATGGAGTAGAGACATTTTTAGCACATTCCTTTGGCATCACTCATATGACTCATATAGATTTAGGCATTTTAGTTATCATTTTACTTTCAAGAATGTCTGTTGACAAACAACTAAGAAKTAGTTCAAGCTCTGCATGCTTTTCACTTCATCATCTCAACTTGGCTGAAATAAAGAGTACACATGAAATACTCCATACCAGAAATGCTTCCTGCAGAAGCAGAAGACTGGCTTCAATCCTGGCATGGTTCTATAGCACTTTACAGACAAAACTTTCACTCCTACTACAGAGACTAAAACCTCAGGCACTCAGCCTTCCATTTTGCTAAACACACCACTTTTACTTAACTTACAGCAGCTAATTATGGTATAAATACTAAAAAGTTACTATAAGAAAGAAAGACAAAGTTTGTGAGAGACCATTTAGTACTTGGACATCAATCCTCTCAGGGAACAGCAAGCTTTTCCCTAAGGGCTAGGAAGCCAAGGGGATATCATGGCCAGAAGGGACAGAAGCCAGAGCCTCATTTCACAGCAGCCAACTGGGACAACCAAGACAAAACTTGAGATGGTGACTCAGCCCAAAGCCCAGGCCATAGGGCAATAGTGCAGTGATGAGATCAGTCTGAGGTCAGTCCATAGGGCACAATCAGGATCACGAACATTGGATTTACCAGGCAGAACCAAGGTCAGGCCAGCCACAGGTCAAACTCCAGTTCCAAGGCTCCTGTAGCCAGGCACAGCAAGACAAAGCACAACAGCTTAGGGAGAGAGAAAGTGCCCAGGGCAGAGCACAGATACAGCTCCTGGCCCTGGTTGTGGGTAGAGGCCTCAGGTGAGGCTGATTGGGTCTTTAAGGTTGAATACTGGGCTCACCACCCTTACACATTGGATATCTATTATCTATCTCTCTAAAAGATTTCCAATATGTACTAGTACTGTAGCATCTGACTACTTCAAATGCACATTATTAGAGCTTCTTGCCAAGATTTCAGAGCTTTTTTTTTTTAAATGGGCTAGGGTTTGCATTCTGGATTTTTTTTATACATTATTAATTTCAGATTGGCCTACCCTTGTTCTGCTTTTTAAAATTATTTTATTTTTTTATTTTAATTTGTGAATTTGTTTTGGTTGTTGTTTAGAATACATAGAATTCATTTGATAACCCATTCTTTTTTTCCACTTCTTTTCACTGTAAATTGAAAAGCCCTGKTTCAGTCAAGCCTGATACACCAGGCTGGTTCTGTGACACTGCTAAAATGCTTCAGGGATTAACATCAGTTTTGGAGACATACTTACAGGCTATGCCATGGCCACAAYAGCCCCAGGAACCCAGGAATTAAAGGTCCTTTCTGTGGATCTATGAATGTAGTAAAACAAAAGAACAGCAAGGCTAAAGGGAATCTTACTTTCCTGAGCAGTCAAAACCCCACAGGATACACAGAATCAGAGAGAAAACTGACAGTAACTTTTAGATTTCTGGCAACTGCTGTGAGCCAAACAGCTGCTGYTGACAAACCAGGGAATGCAGTATCTCCCTTCTGCCCTAGTATCCCATATCTCAGCTGTAAGGTACAGCTGCACAGTTATTTCCAGGTGGAAATGAGTGTGCTCTGGATGTATTCTAAGCCTGAAGAATGGGATAATTTCCAAACCAGAAGAYGTGTTGCCAAGTTAGCATGATCTTGAGCTATTAAGCCTTGCTGACAAGCTGCACATAAAATAGGAGTAGATGCCCCAAAGGTAAGGGTTGAATTTTTCCTCCCTTCTTGCAGAGTAGTGCATGGATTTACATCTAATTCCCAGTTCTCCATATCTACCTTGCCTGCATCTGTGTGTTGATAGGACAGCTGTTTTCAGTGTTTTAAGGATGTTTAAACATTCTTCAAGTGAATTAATGCCCAGTGTCAAGTACAGAGACTCTTGATTCATAATATATATCAAGAAGGTAAAATGTCTTTTTCCATTACTTGCTTCCAGAATGTATTTGTATATTCAAGAAAGGATTATATCTTCAAGAAAGGATTAAAAATTCCTACATTCRTAAGTATTTTCTATTTTTCCCTACCACTAAGCTGTTGAATAGCAGAAGCTGTTTAAGTTTTGTCCTGGTTTGAGGGGAAATGAGTTTTTCAGGAAGCTGAGGTCAAACCAATCAGTGGCCAGGT
>QVAJ01000049.1:2661726-2721617 GCA_003546035.1 Mixornis gularis | reverse complement strand
AGGTGGAATTCAGTTACTTTTTGTTAATGTTTAAGTAAATAATAAAAGGTGGAATTCAGTTACTTTTTGTTAATGTTTAAGTAATATGTTAAATTGGCATTTTTTTAAAGTTCTGCTTTCTGATACTTAAAGTTTAGTATTAAAAAGGAAAAAAAAAWTCACTTCTCGATCTCCTCTCCATTAAACATATCTGAAGAAAATTCCTAAACTGAAACTCTGCAAAGAGCAYGTATTAATTTATGTTTTCAGTAAAAGTATAACATTAATTATAGACTCAYATGCAATTATATCTGTAGATCATCTGATGCTTTTCATTAAGTTAAATAAATTTACACAAACCCATTAATTTTATGTCAAATATCCARTACAGAGACCAAAATCTATCAATGAAAGTTAAAAGTGTTTCTCCAATAATTTTTTTCTCCAATTCTCAATGTACGTTTCAMATTTGCTGTCTATAAAATAATMYGTCTTTTCATRGCTAATAAACAATTACKAAGTCACAAGATAYTCTGGACTGTCTCACAGATGCAGGGTGTGTATTTTATTTTCTTAAATTTAAATAACTATTGTTGAGTCAATAGAATTATTACTGCTGGATTACTGTTTCTCCCATTTAAATGATTGAATTTTAACTGCAGGTCTGTAATATGTTACTGTTGTACAGTGAATTGATTTTTATAGAATAGTTTAATTTACTTGAAAAATGTCTAGTCTTTTAATGAATGTGAATTACAGTACATTTAGATTCAATTTTAAAATAATCTRTTTTAACTGTGCAGCATTAGTGTGTCACTACTCATTACAGAACATTTTAAGAAGCARTTTTAATTATTTGAAAAAAATTACATGCTAGTGAACATATCTTGAAATTAAAAGTAATATCTATATTGAAAGAATCTTGTTATTAAATTGTGTATAATTCAATTAGACTAAAGTAAGATACTTCTTTGCCCCTTGAAGTCCTAGAATAGTTCTAGTGTAGATGGGTGTTGTTATTGTTCCACTAAACTTATGTATTTTTGTGATATAAATATTTCTTCCATGAAATTTTTAACCCTCTTTAATGAAACGTCCTATTTCCAACAACTAATGGATTTGCCCCTGTTAGAAGTGCGATAGTGGGTTAGTGGGTTAGCATCATGACTATGTATTAAAGGATCTGAGGTCAAAATATGTGCCTGTTTTCTCTATGGTTTCTAGTGCAGCTTAATATTTTCACACAATAATTACATGGAGTTGTAATTGGGACATTTTTTTAAATTCATATATTTTTCATCTAATTGTGGRGAGATGACTCTTTAGCTTGCATTCAAAAAATTGAAAACTGACTGTTTCTAGAGTTTCTTGGTTCTAAACCACACTTCTGCATCTGGAGCACCAAGACAGCTACTGACCAGGCTCTAGCAGAATCCAGGGATTTGATCTAGAGAATTCCCTTTTGAGACCAAGGAAACATGTGAAATAAATTCTGGGCAGTCCTGATGACTGAATGACTGCAAATAGGTAACTCTACCTCCATGGTTATGGAAARGAGTATCATTTAAGCATTTTCCTCTACAAAGATGGGATTATCTTCTGTTATTCAGTGTATAAGAGGCATARGGAAATATGAATTCTATCAGTTTAGAGTCAGTTCTCTACTGAACTGAAAATGAGAAATTTTCTTCAATCAGATAAGCTCTGTGTAGTTTTACTAGTCAATTTTCACCACTGTGATATTAGTTTTATCATTTTATCTTCTTTGATGGAACAAAGGCTTTCTGATTACATTATAAAAGCTATAGCATAGACAAACAGTAGCCTTATCCATTAAACCTTTCATCAGGTAACTATAAAACTATGTGGTATGGTGTGGAAAATTTTACACCTACAAGATAGATCCCAATACTTTCATTGAAAGAAGAGCAGCACTCCAATGAGGTTTTATCTGCCCTGTGAGGTGCATTTTCATGCAATGTCTTTAGTATTTCTCTGTCTTCTCACATCTAACATAGTTGATATAGTTTTTGCCATCCCAGTGGGAATCTAGATTGGTCATCAGACTTTCTTCTTCATCCATCAGGAACTTTATAACTGTTTTGTAAAACTGTATAACTRTTTTCCACCACTGGAATTTGTTGGGKTTTTTTTTCCCCTTTTGTTGTTTTTAGGTTTCTTCTGGTTTTGTTTTGTTTTCTTCTTGACTTGATATGGTAAAGAAGTATGGAACTGTCTATAGCTAAACACACATAGAAAAAAGGATGTAATTAGATTTCACAAATGGGAAAGGGTGTCTCCAGTATCACATTCAAAGGCTTGAAAGAATAAATATCCACTTACAGTTGTGAAGTCTAGAGTTATCCGTCAGTGTAAAGTCAGAGATAGGTTAAATCACATGCAAATTTACAGATTCTATTTGCAACATGAGAAAAAAACCCAAACCACARTGACATAAATAATAAAAACTTTTTTTATTCCTTTTTCCTAGAGAGCTTGAACTCTTTCTAGATTATTCCTGTTTAGATGGAGATGAAGCAGAAGGGCCGCTTTTAATGGAACCAGGACAAGTGCTGCTCTATTGCTGCCTTTATCTTACAGTGGAAAATTTCCCCACAATTATAATATTATTTCATCCATAATGCATATCAAAAAAAGATCTATATCAGAAGTGTACCACCTGAAAGATTAAAGAACACATTCRCTTCTTTTATCTGTTATTTAATTTTAAGTCCCACTCTATCTATTTCTCAGTGCCAGTTCAACAACAACAGTATTAAGAAAGTATGACGTTCTTGTCACAAAATAAAGTGTCAGAATTAGACAAATATGTTGCCTCACATTCAACAACCTTTAAAAAAAATGCATGGCTTTTATGAGTATGTGAAGTTTTGACAAGGAGGAAGAAGTCACATGTAGTAAAAGCCTTCCCACTTTGTTTCATTTATCAAAAATTTTTTTTCTCCTAGTATTTAATATCCTGGCATGGCAGAAAACCCCCTAGTAGGTTTAACTTTATTTATTGTTCATTAAGATTTTTATTAGGAAGTGTGGATAAGAATTTTTGATATTACCTGTGAAGGGCTTTTCTGGATTAATCAAATATTTTGCACTAGTAGATTGTTAATCTGTATTTGGATTAAGAGCAAATCCTAATTTTTTTAATGTATGTGGTCTTCCCTTTGCTCAGAAAACAAGTGTTAAACACTAGGTAATTCTGATTTGTGAGAYTTAATGATTACGAAAGAACTCATAGTTTTCACTCAGGTGGTAGCAGGTAGTTTATCTATGTGTCCCCTTTCCTCTACAATATCAGCTCTGGTGAATAGTAGTGYCTTCAGCAAGTGTTACGTTGCATTGCATAATGTTGTGCATTATGGCTTATTGCTAAAGGTTCTGACAGGRAAGCTGCAAAGTGAAGTAATCAAAGCCTTTTCTGCTCATTGCTCTACACCATTAAAACATTAGTGTTTCTTGCAAAGAAGTGTCAGCCAAGTGCTTGTGAAACTTTGGTATCTTTCATCAAAGTTTTCTCTTCTTCTTGTATATGTATGCACTGTCTCTTGGTTTGTGTGGTGCCTTTGAAACTGCTAATCTCCTTCCCTGGTTTCTTCACTGCCCTGCAAGTCTCATTTTGACTACTGCTCCCTCCAAGAATTACCTACAGGAACCACAGTTCTTTCCCCTTTTATCCCTTGCTCCTGGACAGGGCAGTAGTTTGGTGCTGCTGGCCTCTGCTGGTGACAGATTGCTGTAGTCTGCACATCGGCTCCTCTCTTGGGCCCTGCTTGCAGTCCATATGTTCTAGGATGTAGCTCTAAAAATATTGTCCTTGTGAGGATCTTGGATCTTTTGAGTAATAGTGATAAAAGGAAATTTCCCTCCACCCTGTGATTCAGTACACTGCATACAGGCCACAGTTGAGTTAGGTCTGAGTTTATGGTATCCAAACTTTCTGAGAGCGCATCTGCAGCGACCAGARGTACAATAATTTCCTCCTTTGAAGGTAAGAAACTTACCCCTCAGGAAAGCTGTATGTGTGCACATGTGAGAAATTAGCTGTACAGCTCATTGCCAGCTTTGCTTTGCACCATGTGCCTCATGTAGACAAGCAGTGCAGTACAACTGAACCTTCAGGCTGAGCATGRGAGTGTATGTTAACTCCTGATATGCAGATCCACTTCTTGAAAGAAATCAKTGGGTAAATCCTCTAAATCTTTGCGGGTAAAGGGCCCTGTTTTATTTTTGTGGTGACAATCTCACCTCAGCAGAAGTGAAAAGGCAACAGGATAACATATCTTAGATCATCTCTGGCTCTTGCATTTTTTACAGTCTCAGTTTCGAGACAAGTTTAGGAGGAAACCTCTTGTTTTGCTGAAGTTTCATTCTCTGTTTAAAAAGGTCTTTGAAATTAAGAATCAAAGAAAAAGGCTTGTCAGTTTACRTTTTTTTAATATATGAATTGAGAAGATATTGCTATAATTATCGTACTTCTCCCTGATTCAGCTTAGTGCTGAACAAATAACTGAGTGCACAAGATGTTTATATGCATGCACTGTCATGTACGGTTTAAGCTAATGAAAGCTTGTAAAAATAACTCTTAAGAATCTTCTTAATGAAGTTCATTGCAGTTTTAGATGCGATTTTGTAACTACTGCACTGAGGTAAATGTTATATTTTACGAAGAGCTTAAATTCCCCAAAAAACAACCATGTAGCTAAAATATGCTGAACGGTTATTTCACTGAAAGTTTATGTTTAGATAAAAGGTGTCAGGTGTTTTTAAAGGAAAATAGGTGTTTATTAAATMATTTTTTAGCATATTCCATAATAAATGTCATCTTTTAATTCTTAAATAAAAATACAGCTTTAGTTGTAGGACACACAGCCAACAGAAATGTCAGTGTTAGCTTTAAAAAAAGCCATGAGATGTATGATTTTAAGCTTAAYAAATTTTGTCAGGAAAAGTATTAATTAGACATTAAGGACTTTAAAGTCTTCCATTAGAGGTATGATGGAAGCTGTTTTATAAACCCGAACCATGCAGTTAAGTTTTTTTTTAATTTTTGGATTTACTTTTAACACTAAAAGCAAGCAAGCAAACAAACAAACAAAAAAAAAACCCCTTCAAAGCCCCTCAATTTATATATTTTCAAAGACTTTCCAACCARCACATTTTGCTATTTTTAATTTCCAATAATGAAAACACTATTTTTAATATCTGATTATGAAAGTTTTATATATGGTCTTAATTTCTAACATGCCATTCAGGTTTACTTGGAATGACAGGAAACTCCCCTGTTTCCTAAGAATGTAATACCTTTGAAAGACTGGCCTGCCCTAGGATGTCTCCATTAGTGTACTAAAACAAGAAACACATTAAGGGCAGGAATTGTCTTGGCTAATGTTGGTGTCTATAATTTGGACATCTATACTGAGCTACACYCTTGTATGTTCCATTTTTAAGTGAATGGAGGTGTACTCATAGGATATGATTTCTCTGGCATTTCTTTCTGTCTACCTTAAGATGAACTGAATGATACCTGTGTATGTTCATCTCCAATGTATGTGAAAAGGACCTCTGTTAAACTTTTGCAACATAACAGTTTACTYTCTGGATGTCCATAACCCCACAGAGGAAACCAATGGATTATGTTAGCTATCCTTATAAAAATACACGTTGTGGTTTGAACTGCCATGTGCTAGKACACTATTGTCACATTGTGAAAAGTGGATAGCCACAGTATGGTACTTTTATGGRTTTTCAAAGTCTAGTCATGGCCCCTACTGAGAGTATGAGAGACTACAAAATGTRTTGAAAAGAATTTACTGCAGACAGTGGAATAGTAAAAAGCAAGATAGCTCCTGCAAGCAAATGAAATGTTAGATGCTTCCCAAAATGATGAAAATTTGGAATGSCTAAATATCATTCCTTGCATTACCAAATAATTAAACTCTGAAATGCAGGAGTTAACCAAAAGTAATTCAGACCAAAAGAAGGATCATTACTAAAAGAGATGAAAAATATGAATCTAAGTGAGAATAATCTATATGTGTACTGTCATTGCTGTATCTTTTCTGCTTTGCACTGCTTTTTATCAGAATTACTCCTTCCTTGTAGCTTAACAAGTAAGGAACTCAAATATCCTTGTTCTATTGGAGTGTATGGAAACAAGTGTGAGTGTGAATGAGTGTTGACCAAAGCAGAAAAAAACTCAAGCCAAATTAAATCAAACAAAGAAACAAACAAAAGAAACCCCAGAGCAAAAACAACAAAGAACACTGTTTTGAATGCTTTCAAATCCATTATTTTTTTTTCATATTACCCCCTGTTTGGAAACGTTCTTTGTTAATTTCTGTTCAGTCATAAATGTATTTCCAGTCCTTTCTGGTTTTGCCATTGAAAAAAACTCCCTTTTGTATTAGAACTTTTGCAGTGCTAAACTTCCATCTCAAAAATATCACCAAGTTTTATCACTCAGAATGTTGAAAAATGGCTGAACTTCTAAACTTGTCATGTACGGTGAATAGTGCTCGTTRAAGAGCAAGTCTACAGCTAAATTTGTACAACAGTCTTAGAATTTACTATAAAATGAAACATACATTACTGAATGTGGTCAAAAGATATATACCACCCTGTCTGGTCTTGAGCCTAGCAATTTTCTTCTCTTGTGTGAAAATATGACATGCAGACCCTCATGACATTTTGCCGCTTCACATCTAAAAATTGTGTTTCTAAGTTACGGTTTCAAGGTGCAAAATTCTGAGAGTGAATAATGCAAAAATTGAATTGATAAAATTCAGAACAAATATAACCCTCCCATATATCCTGGCCTCGTTTTAACACTTTTGGCTTGAAAAGCTCAAAAGTGTACCACGGCATAGTAAGAATGCAAAATGCTCACATCTGTAAAAACTTTACAGATGGATTTATCTAAKGAGTGGAAACATGTTCCTGTTCCTGGAGTTTCTTATTTTCTGAATTAGTAAATGCTTAAAACTGATGTACACAGGGAGATAATGGGTAGTAAATGACTCCATTTTATCAGAGCATTTTGTGACACTACCTGGCTATTATATTTGTTGAACTATAAAATTTCTTGAAAGCATCAGAAAAGGCAGTTCTAATGAAATAAAGTTTGGAAGAAATGTTTTCATTACATTTATTTATTCACTGTGGACAGAAGTGAAAAAATAAACAGTTCTGAAATAGTTAGAGTCCCATTTAGGCGTTTTTCAAAATGTAAAGGTCGATTTGCACATTAACTGTTTTTTTGTTTGGAAATTTGTGCTGAAAATACATAATATAGGAATCAAAACACTGTAAGGAGCAGAAACTGGTATGTGAGGTACTGGGCATTTTYAATAGTCCATTRTTATAATCACRCAWWTTTTTTTTWAATTTTGAAGTTTTGCCCAGACTTGGAACAAACTATAAAAACAGAAATTTGCTCTCTGTCCTATTACTTTTTACTTATCATTAGAGCAGCATACTTCAGTTACTCCAGAAGATCTCTAGTGTGCAACATAAATTTAACAGGTATTCTGCATGACCCACAGGTTTCTTAAAGATCAAAAACCTTATGTTGCTCCTTGTGATACAATTTCTCCACCTTATTTTAGTCTCTGTCACTTTACTTTTGGGACAACTACATTAATTTTTTTTCCCCCAATTATTTAATCCAGTATGCCATCTCTTGAGATTACAAGTGTTTGGGAWTAGTATTTCAGACACATTTGGCATTCTTTCACAGTAAGGGTGCTGAGGTTAAAACAGCATGTTCTAGGTCAATGCATTTTACCTGTGTGGCTGGAAAATAGCAGCAGATGTGAATGATGATAAAACAAGATGGTCTGGCACTTCATGCGATCAATGATTATGCAGAATTAAAAGCTTGACATATTTGATCAAAGAGAAAACACAAATTTATCGGAACAGAAATGGCCAGTAATTGCTGCCACCACCAGATTCAGCTTCAGAGAGCAAAGCTGCAGCTGCTGGCAACAGAATTAACCTTCACTCTGGAGGCTCTCAKGATGATTTAGATTCTGTAAGAATAGCATAAATAATTCTGTTTAAAATAAAGCCCATGGAAATCACACTGTGGCAATGCAGTTTTGCCAAGACTGAAGTCTACAATGATAGAGACACAATGGCTTTTCAGAGAGGGAACAGCAGGACAGCTCATATGTGAGTGGTTTCACTGAGGCTGCCAAAAGAGATCTAATTCCATCTTTTTCCATCCAGCAAAATTATGTAGCACAAGAGGTTTTGTAAATTGCAGAAGCATTAATTCAGATAGCTTCCTACATACTGCAGGGGAGAATGTAGCTGTGTACTTGGAAAGGTTAGAAAAAAATAGATATGCAAGCTAAACTCACCAATAATAACTTCAGCATAAAAGGSTTTTTTAAGCACCTGATGTTTAACAGAAATCAGGATTTTTATCTTGGAACACAAGTAAATATCGAACTCCTTACTGATTTCTTACTGCAGTTTCTTGCCACTGTCCATATTCCAAAACTCAACATTGGGCTAGACAACAGCCCACTCTTTATTAATAAGGAAAGTTTGATCTGTAGAGAAGCTCCTCTCCATAATCAGTTTACAGTAGTAATTAAAATTAAAGAAAAAAAAGAAAAAACCACAAAAAAACCCCAAAAAAACCAACCAAACAAAAAAACCCAAACCAAACCAACCAAACAAAAAAACCCCTCTCTGCTTCTTCCTGCTAGCATATGAGTGAATAGATCATAATTTTAATACAAAATGCAAAATAAAAACAAGAAAAAATCCAAGGTCATTTAAGCTTGAAATACATTCCTAAGAAAGTCCTGAAAAAATGAATCAGGATGTGTTTGTCTAAAATTTCAAGGGGCAAAAAAAGGAAGACTAAAAACCTGAAAGATCTTTTTATGCATGATCATGAATACTGATTTTTCTGACTCATCTGCATCCCTATAGAGAGAGAAGAAGTAAGCATGTTTTCTCTTGGGATCTCAGTTTAAAATGCRTCCATGTGGGATTTAAGTCCCAACAGCGAACTGGAACATGAAAAACAAATAACATTTTTCATCTMAAGACAGAAATATCTCTCCATTTTTTTCTGATATTCTAATGTAACATAAAGGTCATTGGATTTTGCATAGCAATGCAAATAACAAGAAAGCAAAGCAATTACAATCTGTACTGAACAAGAAGCATTGRCATCTATTTTTCATTTACCAGAAAAAAAAATCATAGTGACATTCTTGATACTGTTAGTAAAGAGATAATTATTTGCAACATTTTTTAATACATTTTAAAATATTTTCTAGAGTTTAGGGATGGGGTTTTTTTTTACTATTTTGATATTTGTTAAACAAATGGAAATCRTCCCCAGTTGATATTAACCATTTATATGGGTTGGCATTTGTAGTTTCTTAACCTGTGACAATTCTGTTAAAAATTAGAATCCCACCAACACAAGTAACATGGARGTGACATTGTGTGGCAATTTGTGTCTTCATAATATACTTAAATCTATTAACAGTATGTCAAATTAAAAACTTTGACTTCTTATTTTTAGAATGTTTCTCAAACTAGACTTATTATCACATATTCTTCCTTCAGATTTACTTCTTTGTTAAGTATCCCTAGAGCCAGACATATAAAAATACAGGATACAAATTAACATGCAAGGGCCAGGATGACCTCTACAGAATRCTTTTTTTATAAATTAAATTCTAGCTAAAAATTCACACACTCTAGGTACCTGAGCCCTTGGTATTGCAAAGTTCATAATATCAAATTCTTAAAACTCTTGTCGTCAAGGCATGTCTAGTTCTGAAATAGACACCTTGCTCTGTGAACAGTGAGGGCAGATACTTTAATTTCTCTCACAGAATATCAAACTTTCAACAGTATTCTATAAACAGTTCACTTTTCCATTATTAGAACTACACAAATGTGAAAGGAAACTGGACTTTATCCTGGGTCTTAGGAGCTTTTCCCACAAACTTGACATAATTTCCTGACTAATGAGAAATCCTGTTTCCAAAACAAACTAGATAATGAGCTTTTTTTCCCAGAGATTGTCATGTCATTTGGCAAAAGAAATATATTTCTGTTTCATAAAACTAATGATTATTGTCCAAGTTTGTTTAATGCCAGAATTCATTTATTATTTTAATGGGCTGAATAGTCTCCTTTAAAGTCTAATTAAACTTTTAATAGCCAGTAATATATGTGTATTGAAGAGTAATGAAGAWTATTGTACTGCCAATGTACGGTGTCCTGGGAATTCCCTCTGTCAAGAACAGCCAGTTCAGGAGTAATGCAAAGCACCATTATGAAGTTCTGCACAGCTCTTTTCCTCTGGTGCCCGGTGTGTAAAGGCTCCTGCTGACCGCTGTCCTAGCAGTGTGTCTGCATGAAGCTGCCACAGCCAGTCTGGAGCCAGCTCACAGAACTTTTGGAGCCATGTTTTCCAAACCTAGGGCATATATTTCATTCCTTTGCAGTCAATGACATCTTTTGTATCCTTCAGCCTGAGAACATGAAAATGGAATGTGAAAGGAAAAACTGTATCAAGACTATAAAAGCATATTGAGAACCTCAATTCTAATTTTGCAGAAAACCAAACTCAGGCTAACGTGAGGAAACACACTAATATAAAATGCAGACTTTGAACAATAGTTTCAGGGTCAGTGCCAATAAAACTGTAAAAACAGCTGTAAATGCAAAACATAGGTAAACAAAGAATGAAAAAGGAAAAGCAAAAACAAAACAAAAAAATAAAACCAAAAACTGACAAGAACGAAAAAAAACCCCACCAAAAACAACAACAAAAATCCAACCCCAACATCCCCCCCTGCCCCCCAAAAAGCAAAAAAACCCAAAAGCCCAGAACAAAACTACACCAAACTAAATGAATTAAAGTCACAAACACCTAATCTGTCYCCTCTGGCAAAACTCCATAAATATTTCTGCACTTGTCCTCTCATGTGCTGAGCTCTTTAGAATAGAAAACATATCCTATTTTTCTCTCTTGAGAGGAAGTTCAGTTGGCAGCCTAGTTATGATAAGCACCTTGTGTTTAGCTGGAGTTATTTACAAATGGAAATTAACAAACATTGTAGACATGAAATATTGTTGGGTAGTTGTTGTCATTGGTTTTGGTTTTGTTTTTGGTCTTTATTTTTATTATTTTCTGGTTAAAATTATTCCCTTTAAGGTCCTTGCAAGAATTAAATGGGCCAGAAAAGAGGTCTGTTCAAAATGTGATGATGGCTAAATTAGTTACCACTCATTTATGACTATTTTAAATTATATCTCTCATTTTAATAAATGCACAAATATTCTTTGATTCTTGTGCATCCTGTGTAATTCATTAATTCCATTGGAAGGAAAAAAAAATAAGAAAAGATGCAAAGGAAAAAGCCTTTTTTTCAAAAGCCTATTTAACCTTAAGGGAAAACAAGCAAAGTAAATCCAATTTTAGGCATCCCTTCCAATTCTCTACTCCTGRTGCTGAGTTTTAATTGAAAAGATTTCCCCAAAGTACATGATATTAGAGCAATGATATGGGTTAATTGCAGAATTTATTGGGTAGTGATATGGAAAAATTAACATGCATAAATGTGTAATTCAAATAATTTTCTATGGCAATCCTATGAAATAACCTCAATTTTAATGTATAATAATGTAAGATTTTTTTCAATATAAATTAGGAATAATATTTCATAAACCCTGTTGGGAGCTGCATAACCCAATACCACTGAAAGTCAGTATGAGTTGGCTTCTAGTCTTCCTACAACCCCAGAAAAACACTGAATTCAGTGTTTTGGGGTACAATCTCAAAAAACAAGGACAAGAAAACATGAACCTCCATTCAATAATTTGTTAAGTTCTAAATTAATCCATGTCCTGGTTTTGAGATAAACAAGCACCATAGATGCAGAGGTTTGAAATATGATTCAGCATTRCCCTAATTCATCTCTTGGCTTTTCTTCAAGTTTAGACGACTTGGAAGACACAGAGGGTGAGTGTCTTTTTTGCATAAGTATCTGGGAAAACCCTGCAGTAAGCCAAATTATCATCATCCCTGGATGTGTTTAAAAAAAGACTGGATGTGGCACTCGGTGCCTTTGTTTAGTTGAGTTGTTAGGGTTCGGTTRAACTYAATGATCTTGAAGATCTCTTCCAACCTAGTAATTCTGTGTGTGATTATTACTTTTTTGATGTTTTCAGTGACACTGTCATGGAACGTAATAAACATGTTCCTTTCACCCTTTGGTCTTCTCAACTTGAATGTTAAGGGCTAAATAAAATGTTACTATTTAAACTTTCCTTTCCTTTCTTAAAACTCTGAAAGGCATTTTGAAAAAAGAATAGGGCATAACTGAGGTATCTTGATTTTGTTTTCATGTCAAACAGAAGAAGAAAACAAGAAACTAATATACATATTAGATAAATAACTGGTTGATTCTATTCAGTAACCCTTTCTCCACTGAGAGTTTTTCCTAAACCTCTACTTCCCTACCTTCATTTTAAACATCCTCTAATATTAAGGTTATTGCCGCTTACACARTACTAAATTTTGTGGTCATGGGCCTCTGGCTGAAATTATTTGCTGTAGTTCTTTAGGGAACAGGGATCTTTTCTTTTGATTTTCAGTTGATACCTTTTTATATTTAATATTTCTTAAAAGTCTTTATATAATCTAGGGATTAGTTATGTGCATAAATGACAACAGCTATCAGTGGAATCAAATGCAGTGATTCATTACAAATTTTATAGCTGACATKAATTCATACTTTATTCACCACACACTTGTCTCCATCTTGTGATTTCCYTTTCTATCATAGTCATTAAAATTATATAGTAAAACAATACACACAATTTGAAAGTTGACTTTTCACTTTGCTTGCTTTCTTTATCATCAGAGAGTGCAAGAAAGTTTGCTAGATGAAATTGCCCTAGGACTTTACCCTTGTTCTTATGTCACATTTGGCATATGTTACAAAAGAAGTGGCAGATGTGAAAGCTGATAAAAGAAGAAAGGTCTGAAATGGAGACAATTCCCACTCCTGGTAGCTAGACAGTACACTCCACGAGCAAGAAACACACTGAGATTATGAGTTTGACTCGTTTGGTCAAGGTGAAAACATTTGCAAACATTTTKCAGGAAGACCAGTGGGTACTGCCATAAGTTTGCACCCAGGAGGGTTTGGTTACAATTGCTAGCGGCAATATCACCAGTCTATCTCAGTGCATACTTATTTAGCATCAACAGCAGGAGAAAAAGTGAGCTTCCAGATGACCTAGTACTGTCAAGAGCTGTTGTATTTGTGCATAGCAAGAGGGGACACTTGTTTTCCCTTGATGTTAAGTGCTGCCATTCAGAAAAAAAAAAAGTTGAAAGAAAAAGTAATACCAGGGTCAGACATATGTTCTTTCTAATGCAAAAACCTAGCCAACATGATACATCACAGAATTTGTTCCACTGTTTTCAGCATGAGGACAGTAAACCTAAGAATTGCCATTATTCCCTGATAAATGTCTATTTTGAAGTTCTATACTGAAGATGGACATTTCAGCAGTGTGAATGCTAGATCAATCATATTTCTCTATATAGTCTTTAGATATACTGTATAGACTTGATTTAAGTAAGATAGACCAACTCAGAAAAATTAACTTACTAAATCAGATGAAAAATTTATTACAGCATACACAAATTTAACGTGTGTATGCAGATGTATTGGTTGTTTGAATGTACCAAATTTCTTCTGCAGTTTTCTTAAATCTGTATATTGGACCATTTATATTTATGTGTAAAATATAAAGGAGAGAATCATAGAATTATAGAAGAGTTTGGGTTAGAAGGTTCCCTAAAACAAGTGCAGTACCTTGCACTTGGTTCTGTTGAAGCTTATGAGGTTCCCACAGGTCCATTTCTCAGTCTTGTCCAGGTCCCTCTGGATGGCATCCTTTCCTTCAGGTGTGTCAACTGCACAACTCAACTTGGTGTCATCTTCAAACTTGCTGAGGGTGYACTCAGTTCCTTYGTCTACACCATTTATGACAGCATTAAACAGTACTGGTCCCAATACAAAATAACCCTGTCATGAGGAACATCACTCATGACTGATCTCCATCTGGACATTGAGCCACTCTTGATGTGATCATTCAATTCTTCATACACTTAACAGTCACCTGTTGAATCCATTTCTCTCCAATTTAGAGACAAAGATGTTGTGGGGGACCAGRTCAAAGGCCTTAYAGAATTCCAAATAAATTTCATCTGTAGCCATTCCCTCATCCAYTGATGTAGTCACTCCACCAGAGAAGGCCTCTAGGTTGTTGACACAGAATGTGCYCTTGGTGAAGCCGTTCTGGCTGTCACAAATTACCTCCTTGTTATCCATGTGCTTTAGCAAAGATTCCAGCAGGATCTGTTTCATGATTATCCCAGGTACAGTAGTGAGGCTGACAAGCTGGTAATTCCCAGAATACTCTTTTCCATTTTTTTTAATAAAAATGGGATGTAGTATTTCCATTTTGTCCAGTCATCTGGGACTTGACCTGACTGCCACGACTTTCAAACATTAAGRAGAGTGGCTTGGCAAMTGCRTCAGCCAATACTGCCAGCACTCTGGGAGAAGTAGTAYATCAAATATACATATTTCTTTAGATTTTGTTCATTAAGTTAAACCTAGAGAAGAATGTGGAAATGTTTTGTTACAAAAATAAATAGGAGAGATTAACGAAGTTACTGGTGTCCTTGGGGTTGAAGTCTTTAGAATTAACACTTTCTTTTTTTCACAGACAGGCTGATTGGGCACTGGAATGGGCTGCCCAGGCAGCTAGTAGAGTCACCATCCCTGGAGGTATTTAAGGAAAGACTGGATGTGTCACTSAGTGCCACGGCCTAGCTGACAAGGTGGTGTTCAGTTATCGGTTGGATTTAATGATCTCAGAGGTCCTTTGCAACCTGACTGATCCTGTGATTCTCTGATTTCTTAAATTTTCCCCCTTAATTCCTTGATATTATCTATGTTGTTTTAATTTTCAATTCTTTGTCTCTCCTGAGCCTGAGTTTATTTGTCTGCTTGTCTKTCTATCCATATTCATAATTATATCCTGAATATGCATACTCTAATTTTATTAATATACCAGAAGAAAAGCTCAGTATCTATTTGRGCATTTGGACAGGAGAAAAAGCAATAAACAATTTTGTTGAAGGTAGGAGTGTAACTTCTTCGTTATCAGGTATGGAAAAGATATTTAGCTGAGTCCAGTGACAGGCAGTCCTTCAAAAATTCCTTTTGGAGTCTTGAAGAGGGTTGTAGAGATCAGTCCCTCCAGGAATATAATAACTTGCTGCCTATCATGGCTGGTTTGCCCTGACACTCAATGCCAGGATAGAAAAAGGGAAGCAGTGAGGTTGCCTTTGATCATTGTCTGTATGAAACAGTAAAGTTCCCTGTGCTGCAAAGTTCAGAAAACAGAAAACTTGATTAATTTATAAAATATTTTCCTTTTTTTTTAATCATTTTTTCAGACTGATTGAAGGAATTGGAGAAGCTCCCTCTCTTACCTCTCTTTGCAGCTTCTAGATAGAATGCAGTCCCCTGTTTGAAATGGTGTTGGAGATACATTGGATGTTTTATTTCTCCATTTATAAGAAACTCCATACTGGGTCAAGACAAGATAGGGTACCCTAATTATGTTTTACAGGATGCTTGCAAAGAAGAATTTCTGAACAGACCAGAAATACCTTACAGAAAATGGGACATAAATGTAAGAAGAGTAGTCCAAATAGCTATTTTAGAGATATCATCAATCAGAAAATATCCTACTCTTGCAGAGTCTCTGGTTGCCTCAAAGGAAGTGCTTAAATAAAAGTGCTTAAATTTTGTATTTATTTTATTCTAAGTATTTTTCTCCAACAGAAAGAACTGTTAGTGCACTGAACATCCACTGAGGAAAATTTTTGGAACAGATCCTAAAACACTCAATATTTTATGCTTCTATTATGACAACAAAAATTCCTATGCAAAAAGTATAAATCCTGAATTTCACAATGATTTTCAGTCAAACAGAATGTTGATCATCTATTTGCCTTATTTCTTTCTTCTCTTCCTTTCTTTGAGAATTGAACCATAACTTATGAATAATGTTCATGAGGATATGTAAAATGAAATTTTCTTTAAAATGAAAAATAAGCCAACAATAATATGTTAGAAAGGGATCAACTGTTAGGTAAGGAATGTAATCAATCAATATGTGAGGAAGCAAGTTAAAAGCATAACTCTTTAAAWTCTGTTTTTCTTTTATTCTAGATTAATTATATAGGTAAGAACCAATGGAGTATTCTAGGGTGGCATAATATGTGGGATACATGAAAATTTTATCACTCTTCATTTATTTGTAGTCCACAGTATGGAAGCTACATCCAGCACAAATTGGAAATTGGAATCTCTGTTCAGAGATGTTGAAGTGAAAAAGTGTCATAAGGCAGACTAAGCAAGATTTGCCTTGGAATAATCTGAACCTCAAAGTTGTGATCATCTTCCCGCAGAACAGCAAATTGAATTCTGACACATAGATAATGGTCACATAAATAAAAATCCAATTACAAAGTTGGCTATTTGAGATGGAAATATCAAACCTTCTTTATCAGAAATTCCATTTAAGAAATATTTTTTTGAAAGACACAATCATTCCTTCATTTTGTAACATAGCCAAATTTAAATTTTTTTAAGGACAAGACATGCTATTATGTTGAAAAATTCTTGGTCCAGTTATGTCCAGAAGTGTAACAGTAATTATGATGAGAATCTTTAATTGAAAAAAATATTGTTTATCTTGGGTGTTTCARTAATAAGACATTATTATTTTTCCTGAATATTAAAAATTAGCAGTTCTTAGTACAATATCCTGAGTTCTATTATTCAACTGTAATTCCATAGAAAAAGAAAACTCTTCTACCATAAAGTACATGCTAGGAACATATAGAAATGCAATTTAATATGATTATCATCCAGAAGATAAATGGAATGTGTCTGACCTTTGCGAAGCAAAACCTCTCTTCCATCCCCTCCCAAACATACTTTGTTCTTGTTCCATGTCTCTTCTACATCCACCTGTATGAGACCCTTACTAGTTAAGGTTTTGTTTGATGTACTCGAGATTTAGCTAGACATCAAAGGGGTGCACAAATAACTTTGAAATKAATAATCCCACAAGTAATTCAGGAGCATCTACTTGAGCTGTTCTTTTAATGAGAAAACAAAATAAATATATCATTTATATCAGCATAAGTTTTTAAATTAGAATTCTGAAATTTTATCAGATATTTTGACTACTTCAGTAGACTTTAGATCTAGGTAATATAGGTGTCCTACATATACATTAAAAATACATAAAATCCCAAGAGAGAGAGAGAGGGAATTCTAACCATTCTTTAATCAGATATGCACTACTTCTCATTCTGCTTACTGATGAAGTGAGTTGGGGTTCACATGCAGGGAACATTTAAGTAAGCAAATATTAAAAAGAAATATACTTTCCACTTTTTCCTATTTAAAGAAGAGTTGAAATAGGCTTGCTGCACTTGGAACTAGGTATTTGTTCTACTCTTCTAACAAGTGTAGTTCTTGCTGTAGAAAGGCTCAGAAATGCCTTCTTTAATCAAACCAACACAATTTAGAGCATTCCTGATAGTTGCTACTATATAAGAAGGGCAAGCTTCTTCTCATGCAGCCTGAGGAAAAGAAATGCAACTCTCTCTAAAAACCTCTTACTATTTGAGAGCAAAACATATGCAAATAATTTCTGACTTTTTTTTAAGATGGATTTCTGCTAAATATTTAAAATTATCAATTMATATATTCAAGATAAAATTATTTTTTGTATTTCCTGACAAGTCTCATATTTCCTCTTATTAGGGAATCARTATGGGTCTGAATAGATCAATGTCTTCAACTTCTGAATTCACTGTACTGACAGTGAAATGAAAACAGAAATCAAGATTACCACAGTAAGAAATCAAAAACTAAAAAATCTGAAAATTTTGTTTCATACAAACATGAAAAGGAAAAAGAAAGGAAAAATTAGTCAACAAGCTGGCTATATTATAATAATTTATTACAATATAAAGTCTTCAAATTTTTAACCTATCGTCTTGGTTTGAAAGACAAGTGTCTGCTAAGGAAGGCAGGATCCTCCCTTTGAATGGAAAATGTAAACCTCCYCCCCCCAGATTATTATAATTTTAAAATTAAGGGGCTCTCAGGCAAAGATATGASAACAGGAATAACAGTTCTTTGCTGGTAGGTATAATAAAGCAAGCAAACAAYAGCATTAACAACAAACAGAACCAAAACCCCAGCGACCCCTCCTCGGCTGTGGGTGCTTTCCCCTTGGGTGCAGTTCCGGTCACAGCCAGCAGGGGAGCTGATGGCTCCCGGTGGGCAGGACAGGTGCTGTGATTCCCCCGCGGCTGCAGGGGGCGCTGTGGGGCAGGGCTGGGGGATCATGTGGTAATGGCAGCTCAGCCGAGACAGGAAGGGGTGGAGGAGAGGCTTTGGTTCACAAACCCTGGGGCAGCCATTCCTGGTGCCCCTGCAGGACTCTGGGAARCAGCAAGCTGGGACAGCAGGAATGAGCAAAACAATCCCGGGGTGGTAGATGAGATGTATCAGGATCTCTGGAGCTGTGGCTGRAACCCTGGGATGTCTCAGCAGGCAGGGGGTGCAGGGCTGCCATGCAGCCAAAGCTCAGAGCAGTGCCGAAGAAACAGTGGGGGCAGGACAGCAGTGACCTGGCTCCCAGCAGGGGATCCTGAGAGGCGAACTCAGGATCCCAGGCACCCGAGCAGATGGAGATGGATAGGTCTCTCTTTTAGTGAGGTGGATGTTACTAAGGTCCCAGTTCAGTGGCTGCTCTTACAAGCAAAAGGCTCACCCCTGAAGGGAAGAAGCAATACAGGACTGGGCTCCGGTGGCGACAGTGAATTCTCCCCGCAGTAAGCAACAGCTTGACTGTCCTCCTCCAATGCTGAGAGCGAGAGAGTGAGCCTAGCAGCTGCTCCTGCCCCTTTACCTGCCAATTCTCATGGTACCTCTGCCCCTCAGAGAGAAACTCCCAAAAAGAGAGATGCAACCAGATGCCCTCCTCCCCTGAGACTTTGGCCACTTCTTTGTTGTCTTAAGTACCCAGTTGTCAATAYCTCCTAGCAACCTAATGGGAAAAAATCTGCAAGTAAAAAGGAACRAAAAGAAAGAAACCTAACCCCCAACAGCCACACAAGTAGATTAAATATGTCTGGGAAAAATTCTGGCCACTGAGGCCAGCTGGCACAGAGRGGCATGTGTCTATACTAATGAAGTCTCTTAATCTCCAGAACAAGGACACTACACGCAAAGCGCTTGTTAAGGATAGCTCCYGGGATGTACTGGATCCTAAATCCTGGCTGGACATTATTTGGAAAAATGCTAGTTGGCAGAAATAAGTAATAATTCATGTTGGTGACTGAAGTCCAATACCARGGATCAGTCACTGGCCTGGTTCATTTCCTAGTATTGTAGCAGTGGACTACTGTTAAATGCTGAAAGATAASAACAAAAACGCAAGTGTGCCATCAAGGCTTAAAATTTCTAATYAAAGATCTTCGTCTAGACAGGAAATAGTTTTGGATCCATAAATTGAAGAGATTTGAAAACTGTAAGGATGGACCAGATTCTCCTTGAACATGAAGGGAGAGGGCAGCATTGCAACTCAGGCAGTGGTGAAAGGAACATGCTTTGGGAGACATACCTATGAGCTGTTCTCAGGTTGTTTATAATTTTCTCATAGGTTGAAAATGTTGGCWATTTTGGTAGAAGTGTATGTTTCACTAAGTGAGCCAAATTAAAAGTCTTTAATTGGGGATTTGAGTTTAAATTGACTTAGTTTTTTATAACAATGGCTGAAGCACAATGATTTCCAGAAAAAAAGTGGTTACAGGAACTATCTATATAGTGTGGCATGTTTTAAAATTCAAGAATAGTTAAAGTTCTTAAGGTAATCTGGGATCCAGGTTATTGTAGCCATGCCTTCTCGATGACAACCTGAGCTCCTGAAATAATCARTGTTTCTTGTTATCTCTGTGTGAAAGAGTGATTTATATTCCCTTTGAAATAAAACTTGAGAACAGGACAAGAAAAGCTGTTACTGTGCACTCTTTATTGCCCTGTTTGCCCTATCTTACATATCAAAGAAGGTATTTCACCACAAGATCATATGCTTGTCATAGGTGAGACTGGTAAAAAGTCATAAAGGCCATGTAAGGAAGCTAGAATTACTTTAATGCCTACYGAGAGACAAGAAGGTAGGTAGCTGAAAGAGAGAGAGCAGTGTGGGACTGCAGCACAGGCACACACTCACTATTAGGTCTAATGGGAAGTAGATTGCTCCCACCAAACAGCTCTGGGAACAACTTGAAAATTCTCTTGTGGGTATATTCCATTGTAGCAAAATGAGTATGGAATAGTAGGAGGCAGGGTTTTAAATATACTTGCTGAGATTTTTTTAAAGCAGAGCAGCAGATTGTATTTCCCMCTGGATGTGATAGGAATGATACAGCAACATCCTCAACTCTGCTTGAAAATATCCCAGTATCTATTTAGATCTCTTAATAGTCTATAAATATCAGTGTTGTCAACAGCAGGAGAGTCAATAGTTAGAATGAAGGCCTGAGATAAAAGATTTCTTCCTTAATCTTTAAAAATTAAGAAAATAAATGAATGACTAAATAAATATGTGAGCTGTGGATATTGTTTGTGGGTGCCAGCCACTGACAAACAAAGGTTGTTACAAGGGAAACTTGATTTAAGGTTGGTTTCTAACAAGTGGTATTCGAGTTCTCTCTGTGCTGGAGCCTAGAGTTCTCTACTTTCACTAGAGTTTTAAGGTAAATCTTCCTTCATCTTCTCCTTACACCAAGTTTTTTAAAAATAGAAAGAGGGTTTTATTCTCTAAAGATATAATTCATCGCCATTATACAAAAAAAATAAAGACAGTTCTGCTGGGTAAAATGTAATGGACTGGAAGAAGTTTGAAAGCAAAATCCTGGCCACTGTGTTACCATTAATTCCCACACATTTTATACCCAGATAAGCAATTTCCAGTATTCTTTTGGGCTGCAGCAATCCAGACATTTGTGTGTTTTAGTGTTTGGCTGATGGTAAACCATTTCCATGTCTGGCAAACTGCAGCTACTTGATTCCCAAGAAAGCAGCAGTATTTTAAAAGTAGTTGTGGTGTGCAGTGCTTGGAAGTGCAAAACACATGCCTCATGCTCCACACAGTCCTGAGGAAATCCCTAATAAAAGGTTTTGGTTGTTGGTTTTTATTTTACCTTACATAGGAGACATGACTGTCCATTTTCTATTCTCAGAAGTCTCTTAAATATYTGTGTTACAGCCTTTCCTGCCCTTTGTGCCTGGCTCAATCTCCCTGTCCCAAACCATTCTCCAGAAGGTTGTCTCCCTCCTTTACTTGCCCTTTTCCTGACTTTCTTAGTCACCTCCAATTGAAGAGCAACCTGGAAGAGCAACCTGCCCCTACCTCCAGAGGCTGTCTGTCAGGACAAAGCAAAGAAGCAGCCTGTATTTTCCTCCTGTGCAGTCGCAGGTCTTTTAAAGGAACATTTCACACAGTGCATGGTGGACAAAAAACCCAGATATTCATCTTAAGGATAATTCACCTCAAAGATTGGGTACTATCCTCAACTTAGCACAGTTAATGTCCTCTTTTGTGTTTGTGTGGCTGCTTAATTACATAAGGATAATCATCAGTCCTGACATCAAGGACTCATTTAGTCAAATTTTGGAAAGTGCTTCTCAAGCTCCCCACTCACCATTAAAGTGAGGGACTTGAGGGAACATTCTGTGAAATTCTGAAAAGTAAATGAAAAGCTTTTCTTTTTTTTTTTCCTTGCCAAGAATGCCATTAAAACAGGTACAAAAACCAGTACATTTCGGTATAATACTGGAAAAATATGAGGAAATAGAACACATAAGTTTAGCATCAAACATTTTTTTAAATTTTCAGTGTCACCTTCATTTTTAATAATTTTACTAATTTTAATACTGAAGAAGATAATTTTTAAAACTTATCGCATATAAGTTTCAAAACTCATTGGTCAATATAATGCATTTTAGTTAAATGCACTGAAAAAGCAGTACCTACACAAGACTAATGTGCAGGAAAACATCGTGCATAATAGACATGTTTTATTATGAATATAATTTACTTGTGAATATGTACCATCATGGCATGGTCTCTGAATCTGCAGTCAAAATGGTTACGAATAGAAGAGAGCAAAAAGCCAGAAGCAAAAATATTTATCTTCATACTATTTTTAATGTTACTGCCAATCTGTACAACACTTTCAGGAAATAAGGACTCCATTATGTCAGGCAGTGTAAAAGAACCAAACAAGAAGGTTGTCTCTTAGGTGAATAACTTACAATCCAGGCAAAAGGTGGAC
Source organism: Mixornis gularis (assembly GCA_003546035.1). NCBI lineage: Eukaryota > Metazoa > Chordata > Aves > Passeriformes > Timaliidae > Mixornis > Mixornis gularis. The sequence goes on along the minus strand of QVAJ01000049.1, from coordinate 2,699,119 downwards.
YCAGGAGAAGTACTCCTCAAAGAATCTGTATATCCCTGAAGAAATTATGACATTACAATACATCAACAGTTGTATCCATAAACAATGGCAAGAGCAGATTAACAGACAACCTATTGTCAATTTTGCCATGGAAGTAATAGAAAATCACAAAGCTGGAAGTGAAGAAGGTATAAATGAAGTATTTTTKGAAAARAAAWATATTTTCAARAAAGGCTAAACCCAAATAAATATCTACCATGAAAAATGGAAAAGAAAAAATCCATTATGATTAACCCACTSAATAATACATAGTAATTAAAAATGTTTTAAGGTCTGTTAAGGATTTCTCAGAGCAAAACATTTGTTTCAGATGTTTTTCATACAGACCTTGATTTTTAAGTCTTCCTACTTTCCAGGAAAGAATGTTATTGAAATAAATGATACCRTTTCATTAATAGCTATCATATGCTTTCCTAAAAAAAAAATATAGAATGAAGAGGCTTTCCAACTGGAAAAAACCTCAGTTATAGAAAACTTGAATTGGAATATATATAAAAACCACTACCACTTTACCCATCACTAATTTAGAAAGATAMGTTTTTAATGGACCCTACTATAATTACTGCATGTTATGTAAAACAAATCCATTTGCATAAGATAATGATAGCATGATAGGATTCTCTGGTGCTGAAATAATGGAAGTCAATTGTTGTAATATATATTTTAATTAAATTGAAGTTAAAAGCTTAGGAGGTATCTTTGAGTAACTGACAATATTAGAGACTTAAGAGGCCAGAACAACCTTCCTACCTACAGTGAGAAATTTCCATTATCATTTAGTCTAACTTGAAAAGATCAAAGGCCTCTCCTTTTTCTGTTTTACATGCCATGTATTTATCTCATTAAATGGCATTAGATTAATCAACAGCTTTTTTAGAGTACCAGTTCTTGTGTTCACAAAAACCAAAAGAAGAGATAATGACACAGAGAAAAGCAAATGAGTACTTTCAAAGAGCAAAGTCAGTCACCTCTGCTTATAAAATAGGAACAAATTTAGCAATAATAAGCTATTCCCAGCACAATATCATGACTGAAGATAGCTTCTAGATTAAAAAGAAAAGAAATCAAAAAAGAATCGTATAATTGCTTCTTTCTGCTCCACTTTTTTGTAGTAGACTGCTGTCAATAGGAACCTCTAGCAAGGCTGGCAGCCTGAGCTATGGCGATGAAATTTTTCTTGCTCCAAATCTTCCATTACACCAGGGGAAGGCCATTTTGAGTGCTTTTTTGAAAAGTAATTTTCAGGAGAGAAAATAAAAAAGTTCAAATAATAATAAAAACTAGTTTTCTGAATTGCATTTATATTTAAAACTACTTTTCAGATTAAGCTGACTACACTTAAGGGCAAATATTATCYTGCCTCCAAATGTAATTGACACATTCTCTTCCTACAAGTAGGGAAAACACCATTCATGTGTTCAGAAAAATAAGTCTATATTAAAAGTTTTCATATCTCACAAGAATGTTAACTCACATGCATTGTGGAGGGTTTTTTACTTTCCTCTGAAAGAGCTTATCATGGCAGTTGCTGGAAAGAGACATGCAGGAGAGTCAGGGGTAGTGTGTCAAAATTTGAACGTCTGTTCTACTGCCATTGTACAGAGCAAGGCAATGTGCTGGTAATGCGATATTCAAGCACCTTCAGATCAATTGTCTAAAACCGCAGTTCTCATTTACAATAATCCGTTTGTCATTTTAAGAGGCACCTCTTTCCTCTGGAAAGTTATTTGAATGATATTTCCATGTATGATTCTGATGAGATTTWGGTTGCCATCCTGCTTTTCTCTGTAGAGTTTTCTGAAGTTAGATTTTCAGAGGAGAAACAGTACTGTACTCTGAACTCTACTCAGGGTAACTATTTTAAGCAATCAGCCTGTAAAAAAAAACCCAGAAAATCTACTTAAGTTTCTTCCATTTTCTCAAGAATTTGATGTAATACAAGTGTGGTGTTCTTTAAAGATTCTATCTGTAGTAGAACTTAATACATAAAAATTATCCTAAGGATTGTATCCTTAGTGGGTATTACATGTTTTTAAATTGTTGAATTCTTGTAATATTTACTTTTTACTATTTAATATGACCCACATGTATATACAGAAGAAGTAAAAAAGTATTCAGCTTCTGTGAAATGTCACTAAGTATGAAACTATGTAGATAAAGCAAATGAAAATTAGTTCTGTGGAGGTGTAGTGACAAGCTACATATGTATTTCAAAGGGTCCTGGAGAAATTAATGGCCTGCATATAATCCAAACCACAATTATGAACTCACTGAATTGGAACACCCTAATTCTTCAGAATCTGCTCAGTCAGGAAATGTTTCTAGATACTAAAAATATTCTAAAYTTTTCCTATGTTTTTGACTAAAATGTATGTATATTGCCTTTTTGTGATTGTGATATTTAACTAAATAAAATCTATTTCATTCCCATCTTGTAGGAGTGATAGAGAAAATAAATATTTTATAGTCTTATAAATTTTATAAGACTGAAAAYCAAAAGAAACACTTTTCCCCTCTCCATTTTTACTTATTTCAGTAGATTCACAAGCTAGTATGGTAAGAACATCCAGAGACTGCAGTTTTATGCATATTATCCCTCATTCTTTCTATGTGTTAGTCACAATCTAGGCATTAATCAAAGTGATAGAAAACAGTGCAAATGGGATGGCATAATAATATAGGTTCAAATTAACACGTTCACTTTAATATTCACTCACACAGAAAACCTTTCCAACTGTCAGATGATCCATTAGGCTGTTTAATGAGTTAGAGGGTACCTCTAAGCTGCATATATTACTAGACTATAGTACCATAAGCATATTAAAAGACAATATACTTGCTGATTCAGATCACTACTTCCTTGGCCAAATACAGCTGGCCAGCAGATCCTTGAGGTGACCACATTTTCATTTGGGACCCTGGTTAAATCTCAGGTTAATCCTGACTGCCATGACATGGGGTGGTTGGTAGGGCGAGTCATTGACAGYTTTGGTGGCTTCCAAGGGGACAATTAGCAGTTCCCTTGGGAGTAAACAAATATTTTATTTACTTACATGACAGCAAAGCACTAATGTTCATAGTGTRCGCTCACAAAAGTGGAAAGTGTCCCTGTGAAAGCCAAGGCAGGAATATAGGGATCCAGGAAGCAGCTGAAAAAGACAGAAATGCCCAGTTGGACAGGAGAGAGGAAAATCTTGGAGTGCACAATCAGTTAAGTCTGGCCAGCTCTCTCTCCAACAGGGTGACTCAGCCAGGGATCTCAGCTGTTTGGAGGAGATAGTATGGCTTCCAGGCTCTTGGGACTGTGATACTGATTCACAGGCTGAAGGATTAGGAGTACTGGATTGCTTGAAAAGGCTAAATCAATGCCAAGAGATTTTTTATTTTTTTTACTCAAGGACTCAGGAACTATGACTTCTGATCTTCTATCCCCARATTAGGGCAATTTGCATATTTTTACTGTAATTTTTTCCTTAAAATATCTAGAAACTTATCTGAATTTTTTTAAGTGTAAAATTTGAAYAGGCTTCCTTTTGCATCATGGATGGATGTTACTTTAGGCTATGATCCTTATATAAAAACCTGTTGAATGTTTCCTTGTTTAGAGGGGCAGAGATWATGTTGTCTTTAATTATCTGATTTAAGTGTAAAATACACAACCTTTKAAATAGGACACTTATAAAACCACAATGCAATACAGGGAAGAGTAAAACRTTAAAACATAAAAATTAAGAAGTGCATATGCACAAACCAAAAGGAGTTATAAAGAGAAGTTTATCTTGTTCCAAGCAAGCACAAACCTATTACCCAAGGCAATAGAAAGCTGATTGATGATATCATGATGACAAATGAATTCTCATTTTAAATTCTGCCTGCTAAGTAATTAGTAATGTCATCAATATCATTACTAGCTCCTCATTCAACTTCATCAGCAAGCTGTTCCCGTTGCTCATTTTTCAGCTTTTCCTTTCTGTGCTTCAGTCACAGGATGAATCTACACTGAAGACTGTTTCTAGCAACTACCCAAGGGAGCAACAAAAAATTAGTTGTCAGGCACAAGCAGTCTATTGAAACTCTGAATTACATTTTAATAGCAACCGCATGATGCTATTTTGAAGTGGTCACTAACTTGAGAATTGTGTAAATAGTGTCAAGGACATCTTTCTTTTTTTCCTTAAATATATTTAGAAATTGACAATATAAAATGAAAATACAATTAATGAAAATACTTAGTGACTATAACTGAGCCAGTGACTGCAAGAAAAAAGCTAATTAAAAATGTCTTGTCATTTTCTCATGCTACTGAGATGAAAAAAGCATTGCCAAAGGAAATTGAACAAAATACTGCCAATGCCGATTTCCCCCAAGCTTCCACTGTTATTTTTCATTTAAAAACCTACAAAACTTATCTTAAAAAAAAAAAAAATCCTAATGAATGCTGAATGAAATATTTGAAACCCCCACATTTGCACCTTTGAGGCCAAGCTATAATCTGAGCATAGGTATACTATATTAGAAAAGGCCATTGGATTGCCAGTATTTGCACTTTCTCATTTTCTCTGCAACCAGGTTTCTTTTTTAACAGAATATGACTAAATTATAGACATTCCTGTGCTTTTTGTTTCATCATTTTGGTAGGGGGAAGAGAGGGGTTTGAATTCTTTATCCATTGCACATTTTCATGACATTAGGACTTTTCAGAATTTTTTTCAGACAAGCAGACTTATCTACTTTATATTAATTTTCGACTGTATTTTTGGAGTTCTGAAACAAAACTTGCCTGACACRTTTAGTTTTTAAAACTTGATTTTAGTACGCACACCAGTTTTTTGCTCAACTGGATTCAAATATCTTARTTTAAATAAGAATATTTCAGCACTGTTCATTTGTAGATTCTTCTATTCAGAAAGAATTGTATCAAATGACTAAACAATGATAAGTAAGAAGAAAATATATTTTCTTTTAATGCTGGGGTCCATTTGAACAAAAAGTTAGATTACTTTAAACAAATGTGACTTTTATTCCAAAATAGGTTAAATAGATAATATGCTTCAGTCAAGGTAGTTTTTAACATTAGAATACTTACTCTGGTGTTTKTATTGTGCTCCAGCTATGATCCTATTTTGCATTGCTGAACAGAAGAGAATGAAGAAGAGGTGTCTGATTTTGTCCAATGATGGTCGATAATTAATACCCTGTGTCCAAGTTACTTTGTTTTAGACTGTCTACTTCACCTGATCTTTCAGCAGGATAAAAAAAATATTACAGTTTTGATGATGCATCATTGATCTACTTGTGTCAAAAGCAAGATCCGCTAAAATTTTCTTTTCAACAGATCTCAGAGTAAACCAATGAAAAAATAAAATTGAGGCTTATGACAGATTATCAGAAAACCATAACTCCACCTGAATTTCTGTGGTAAAATCTGTCCCAGTAATTTATCACCAGAGAGGAACAGGAATATGGGGACATTAAGTCAGTTGCCTAAACAGAAACTTCTGTGCCTCATCCCTGCCWGTCTGTCCTGGTGTCCAGCTGCCTCTGTGGAAGGGCTGGACCCCCACACAATGCTGCTTTCTTCCTCTCAGACCCCTGTCACTGTCCCAAGAGCTCTCAAGTACCAGATACAGATATTTAGACMTCAGCATTTGTCTGCATTATCAGCTGTTAAGATTAACAGGGAAAAAAAAGGGAAAAAAAATTTAAAAAAAAAAAGAGGAAAAAAGAAAATTAATCTRTTGGTTCCATGGCAATGTGTTTATCTGCTCTAACTGCTTAACTGCCCTTTTAATGCCCTTTTAAACCATCAGCACATTGAACATTTTGCAGACTTTTAACATTGGATATAATGAGACAGGAAAAAAAGGAAGCTTTTTTTCTTTCTTTCTTTGTCCAGGTGTATATGAGATGACTGAAATACACAGCATTTTTTTTTTAATTCTGATTCTTTTTTTTCTACATGATCTTAATGGCTGTCTTCAAGATTGCCAGTTTTTTTTTTATTTCTGCAAAGCATTTTTGGAATTCAAATACTTCATTGAAATTTACCATTTGGTCTCACTGATTTATTGCTTGTCTGTTGGTRAGACTACAGGATATTCTGATGGGTTTTTGTTTTTACTGGATCAATTTTCCTTTTTTTTGGACACTTTAATTTGATATGCAGTTTGAAAGGCAAWTAAAACAACAGTTTTAATTTAAATTCCAGTCAGAGGAAAGTCAAGTGAGATGACTATGCTCACAGTTAATATGTTTATTTTGTTTAATTATAATAAACAAAAAATGGTTCATTGCCAGACAACTGGATATGATTTTGTGTTTGGTTTGTCATAAGGAATTTTTTCTATCAATTTACAAGTTCAGTAACCTGMGAAATGAGCTAAATAACAGTAAGTTTTAATGTAGTTATGGAAATATGCCACAAAAGTAGAATTTTTAAAAGCCTCATGTACCCTATAAAGAACTTGTTAAAGAACTGCTATCTACATGAAACATTAATGAACCCTGAATTCAAATTAAATTTCAGTCTGTTTTACTGTAGTTAATGAATAAGATGAGAAACTGACCTAAACTAACATTTCAAGAGTCATTAAAAATAATTTTCAGTGGCAGCATTAGCCTGCACTGTTGCTTGTAAAAGATTTTATGTAGCACACTGAAACYCAGGAGTCACGGAATCACGACAGTGATTTTTATGGATTTGTTCAGATYATTGTATTCCTGCAATAATAGTTTTTCTTTGATATCAATTTTCCTTTCCTTGCTCCAAGATTCTCCATTTGATGATTCATATTTAGAGGTCTGTTTTCCCTTGGTTTTGTTTTTTTTTTAATACCCTTTCAGCAGTCTTGAATTACATAATTTTCAAGGAGTAAATGCTTTTCCTAAGCCTTTTTGAATGTTAGGAATGTACCTTATAGACGGTGATTGACTCCAGCTTTTACTGGCTGTCAGACCTTCATTGACTTATTTCTTCAGGGAGCRCTGTCTGCCACTTCTTCAATCTATGCAAATGTAGATTGGTAACAGAAGTTATTACCTTTTTGTGTTCTAATACAGAAAGTCTTCAGAAAATCAAAGTATTTTACTTTTTTTTTCTAGTATTCAATCCGTTCTTCAAAGTGTTATCAAGTTCTAGAAATGAATAAGAGTATTGGGAAGAGATTTTTCAGARTTTTTTTTAACACAAGTTTTTGGCCTAGAATTTGGATTTGAGCTCATTTTCCACTGAACAAGTCCATACCTCATCAGGCTCCTTGTATCAATTGTTTTATGATAACCTTCCAGATCCAGGGGAATTGATATGACCAGACTGAAAAACAAAGGGTAATACTATGTTCCACAGATCAGGGAAACTACCAAAAAAACCCCCAAATAACCCCCCACAAAACAAAACAAAACAAAACAAAACAAAACAAAACAAAACAAAACAAAACAAAACAAAACAAAACAAAACAAAAACAAACAAAAAAACCCCAAAAAAACCACAACCACAACCTTTTTCTTTTCTTATATGTAGAGCATGAAAGTATAAAAAATATTTGAACATGATTTCTTCTTTTAGATTGTTTTCCTCACACACAGAATTTGTTTTTACTTTTAAAATATTCTTTTATTCTTCTATTTACATAGCTGATTTTATACTCAAACATGATTATTACATCAGCTATTGTATCTTTGTAATACTACTTGTTATTGTCTATTTACAGTGAAATATAGAGATGAGACAAGATAGTAGGCTACCTGGCCCTGGCTTTTAATACCATATGAYAGAAAATATGTAATTTTTTAAAATTGCCTTCTAAACAGATAAGTGAGATACTACATGGCACAGGATGGAGAAAAGCTGAAAAATGAGTGGTATAGAAGGAATTAAAGATCTGTGTCCTTTACTRTATTTAAACTGTGATTGCCTCCAGGAAGATAAAGCAATGGTAAATATACAGATCCTGTTCTAGAATAAGAGTAGTGTGTATCGGAAGATACACCCACATCTGTGCAAATTTTTTTGATATTTCAGGTGAAGAATCAAATATGTCATCTCTGTCACCAATGGTAAATCTTATGAGGAGGAAATGACTTCTGAATATGAGATCTAGAAAATTATGCTCCAAACCACTCTATGAGTTTGTGATRAATAACATAGTTACTATTGTTAAACACAAGTTAAGAATGAAAAAATCTGTACTAATTTTTCAACATTAAATTCTTTCTTTCTAGAAATGACGAACCATTTTAGACAAGCCATATGCAGACTTCCATACCAGGAATTAACTGAACCTTTTTTTACTGGTGACTTCCTAAAGGCATAAGAAGATAGAAACAATCATATCAAAACCAAAATTCTGCATGTGAGTGTGAAAACTAATAGGTAAAAATAAGACATGTTCAACGATTTTCAGACATCCTTTTTATACATTTAAGAGATTGACACTAAAGGCCCCATGGCAGTTTCCAGTCCCACTGCAAGTAAGTAGGTGACAAACTCAGTGGTTCAGAACCTGGTAAATAGAAACAGTCTGACAGAGACCCAGCTTGTTCACACAGCTTTGTTTAGATAGATGGACAAGCAACAAAGCAAATTTTATGGCAAATAAGCTTAAACGAAATACAATCTCCTGTTTTTCAGAACAATCAGTATCCCCTAATTCCAGTCTTGTTTAAAGCGTCTGCTTAARCTGAAGTTTTTAAAGGTCAAGAGACAAAGCTTTATAGTGTTTCTTCCTCTTGTCAGGGGTACTAATTCTAGCTTAATTAAAATCCACTGCCTTAGTCCAAAAGAGATTAATTTTAAATATATCTGAAGGGAAATCATATATTTTTGAAAATTTCYGGTCTGAAACGGTCTTAAATAACTGAAATTTTCCCTGATGTCTTATGTCACTAAGTGTTTATGAATTTAATGTATGAATTTAGTGTATGCAGAATCGATTTTGACGTGGGAATTCAATGCATATTAAAGACTGAATAGTTAACAGCTGTTAACACATCAAAGCAGATCAACAGCTATATCCTTCAAGTTCTTTGGAAATGTTTGTGCTTTCATTCTGAAAAAAATCAGTTATTGACATATGATATSAGTTATATAAATTTTAATGGTATAAGCATATGTAGTGGAAATTAATTGAAAATTTTAGATTTTTGTCTTGATTTTCTAGGCACCTCAATCTTTCTGAAAGATGACATCAATTAGGTATGTCCTTCCCTGTTTTAGAAAGCTCCCTAAATTATTATATYGAGGTTTGACTGTGATTCTCTCAGATCATTGAATCTAATCTCAGGTCAGACATCAGTACTTAAAAAAACCCGACAACAATTTAGGAGTTAATTRTTTGCACCTAGTCAAATTCATCATTTGATATCCTAAAATCAAAGGGCAAGTTAGGTTAGAAGAAACAAAGTAGTCACAACCTTAAYTGTGACCTATCTCATACTTGTCTCCTAAATGGCTAATACATCACAAACTGAATGCATCCAGGTGTTTCAGTCTCAAATTTTGTTGATGCCACTAAAGTTATAATTACCTTTCATGGATGCAATAAAGATTTATTTATACTGTGTGTTTCCCTATCAGAAGGAGACAGACCTTTGTGAAGGTCTGGAGTCTGTCACTTGAGATACCTAGATATTATATTGTAGTTAGGACTTGTAAGAAAATTTCCCATGTCTTTACTTCTAAGAACCACAGTGTGACAGAATATATTGAGTTGGAAGAGAGTCACAAGAATTATGGTGTCCAGCTCTTGGCTCTGCACAGCACCAGCYCCTGGAGTGACTGAGAGTATTGTCCAAATGCTTCTTTTTCAGGCTTGGTTGTATGCTATCAATTTTATTTCTCTTTGCAGGAAATGTGAATTCATTGAATTGCTRTTAATATATTACAGAAATTACTGTAGCACCCAATAAGGGATTGTGGTGATAGACACCACACAAACACATAGCAAGTGGCAATATAGAATTTATAAAGTACCTAAGGGACAGGTCAATAACTACAAGTATGTAAGAAGAATTTAAAAAAAATATGTGTTACCAGCAGGACTCACAAGAGGACTAGCAGATTTTTCTGAGTTGTGCAGACAAGAAAATGACAGAAGTTGYGTATCTTAGGCATTCTGGTGAGCTTCAATTTCTAACTGTCCTTTWTTCAGGACAGGATCATTCAGGATCAGTTATATCTGATAACAATAGGGAGACACTGGATCTCTCTAGATCTGTAAAGCTCCCTTTGCCTTCCRCTTCTTATTCTTTAAAATGTCTGTCTGTGTTCTAGACATTTASTGGGAAATATTTTAACATCTCTTCATTATTTTGACCAAACTGGATTATTTGTAGTATCAGTACTAATTTTTCCTTTTARTCACCTAAGTTCTTCTGAAAAAAGCACTGCAAAGTTACCAAATTCAGCAGTTTAAATCCAAAAGGGTTTTGAATTATTTAAAATTCACCCAACACTTTTGAAGGGTCAGGAGCATGGAAGTAGTCATTCAGCAAAGAATTTGTGACTCACTGTACTGTCCTATATTGAGGCTTATATGGCAGCTGTTTGCCATTCATTGAGAAACGAGTTCCAGATGTCCTTTAGAGACRTGGGCTTTTTAAAGCTGTGTCTGCATTGTCCTTTTTTGTCTGTTTCTTTGTTTGAGTTTTTGCTTGCTTGTTTGTTTGTTTGTTTTGGGGGTTTTTGGAGGGGTTTTTGTTTGTTTTTCTTTTTAAAAATTTTTAATTTATATGTCTATGTTAAGGAACAAAAGTGAGGAATAAAAGTGAATCAATTGATACTTTCCTGTAATTACTAAGTAAGTTCAGGTACTTCAGACCTTTCAAAGTAAAACTTTAGAGCCAAGGAAGTAACACTTATCATAAAGGAAAAGGTGTTATTGTGTATGCAGTTGGAGGGAAAATGTAAAGGCAAGAGATGTTAAGTGATGAAGAAGAAAACTAGAAATATAATCAGACAACTCAGAACTATGTATATTGCTCCTTTGGGTGGGCAGAAAGAAATTTCCTGTGTTTATCTTCTTCTCTGTGAATTCTGTCTGCCATGTTTAACAGAAATATTTGCCATACTCAAAGGAATGTGGACAATGGATACGTAGCTCTGCTAGCAATCGTAATAATCTGCACAGCAAACTCTATGTTCAATATTCTGTGGAAAGCTAAATTCCATGTTTATATTTCAGCTTCAGCCAAAGGATCAATAGATGGAAGTTTCTGTGGTGTTTCAAAAACAAAAATTTGAAACTACATTCAAATCCCTGTAGTGTATCTACATGAGCATTTTTTCTTTAAGGGATTGCATGGAAATAAAATATGTTTCAGTGRCCACTAACTAAGTCTTTTCTTCAAGACATTCAAGTGGTGAAAGAGTGTAATAGCACTCACTTGGAGATGGGTAAGGTTACCCTGTGGAGGAGYTCCTTTAGATGTTGCATTAACCTCTTTCCTCCTTCCCTCTGGCTGAGTCACAGCAGCAAGGTATTCCTCCTTCTTCTGACCCCTCTGTGACAGGCATAATGGTTTGACAGATCACAGCTAAGGCAGGCAGTTGTGATTGTCATGTGGGATCACAAAGTATGACAAATGATCTGGTTTTCTGCTGTAAAAACATATGGTACAKAAGTGTTACTGTGAGAAGGTGCAAACCAAATGCCACTTGTCTAAGTCATGCTCATGTTGTGAGACGTGATGGCTCTGTTCATAACACACCAGAAGGTTTTCTAATATCCTGGGTTGTCTTCAGCAATATAGCAGTGAAATACAAGACTATTGGAAAAGAAAATGGAATTAGAAAGAGAGCATATTGCCAAGCATCATATACTACGTACACACATGTACACATATAATTCATTAACTGTGAGGACAACTTGAGTGTGARGCACAATAATCGAAGTGTAAAGCTAATACACAATAACTATAAAATTATAAGATATAATATGGAACCAGAGTTCCATACATAAACCTCAAAACTTACTAAAAACCCCTRAATTTAAAGATGTGATATTCCTCTTACTGATACTTTTAATGCTAACATTTATCTAAATTCTTGAAATTATTCCAGTTTGTAATGCCACCTTTCATTCAATCATATAWTATTATCAAAATACCACAAATTAACTATTAGCAATATATATGAGATAAAATTATTTCTAGATTGAAATGTCATATTTCATATGACAGGTTTTAGTCTTTACATAGTTTTTAACATGGAATAAAACCTCTAAAAATAAGGATATATCATGAGAATGCTGACATTTTGATTTTTTCTCTGATATTTCACTTTTTACTTTATTTATGTTTTTATTTCCTTTCTTCTTTGTATAAATATACATTGTAAGTTGACTCTAACTGAGACACTTATGCTTGTGTTAAAACTAAAATTAATAGGGAATGAAAAAAGTATAATTTGCAATGCTTTCTTTTAAAAGCAAGGGTGGTGGGAAGGGCTATTCATATGSCATGTGTTTTAATCTGATGAGAATAGCAGAGAAAAGAATCAATAAATTAAAGTGTGATGAAATTCCTTATGATCACCCAARAAGAACTTTTAAATTCATTTCAAGATGACTAATGATGTATTGACATAATTCCTTGAGTAGACAGAGGCAAGAATGTGAAAAAAAAAAAAAAAAGGACATTATGTCATTCTTTATGTTTCTGTGGCATCATAGTTATAGAAAGACAGACAAACAAATGAAAATAGTGATGCCATAATCACTGGTCTACTTAATTGGCTCTATCTGATGGCAAATTAGAGCTTGAAGAAATTCTGATCATCAATTTCCAATTGTGCAAACTATCATTTGGAATCTGCTCCTCTCACTTATCCTGAATTATTCACACTATCTGAGTCAATGCAAGCATAATTTCCATAAGGAAAATCTTCTGTTAAATGTGGATCAATCAGGCACCAAGGACTACAAAAAGTTWCAGCTTTAGTTTAAAGTAAAGGACAGAGCAGAATGAGTACAACTTTTTCAGCAATTAAGTCTTTGCTGAGAGAARCCCCATGAGTCACATTGATGGAACAAAGGACAGGGGAGTGGATAAAGGGGCAGAATTGTTACAGAACACACCGTGTTCCTCCCTGTTTTGAGATTTCTCTCGCTATGTACAGAGTCATGGCAAGTAATAACAAGGGAGCTCCTGCTGAGAAGGTAGCTAAAGCAACCTTAAGCTAAAAAGAAACCCAGAACCTTCAGCAACACTGCACATTACAGATATATTTCATAGTAACTAAAGAGGATGTGGTGACATAAATATTACTGCAAGGTGATGGAGACATACATTTACACTCGAGAGAGAGTAAAACATGCTTCTCTGTATGAGCTATCATCTAGCCTTTTTCTTCCTCTCACCTATGGATATGTAAGATAGAAATATTTAGAGAATGTTGTGCCTAGATTTGTTTCCCTGGGGACTGAAATRTTGTATAAGGGTCCTTTTAGCTTCATGTTATAGTTGACTTAAGTCAGATGCCAGGGACCCACCAAAGTCACTCACTRACTCTGCTCTGCAGCTGGACAGAGGTCAGAAAATTTAACAAAAGGTCCATGGGTTGAGGTAAGGACTGGGAAATTTTGATCATCAAATACCACCAAGAGCAAAACAGGCTCAACACAGAGATTTGAAATGGATTTATCCCTAACAAAATCAGWGCAGGATAATAAGAAGTAACATAAGCCCTTAAAAACACCTTCTCCCCATCCCTCCCTCCTTCCTGGCTCTACTGCCTACTCCATCAGCACAAGGAGACAGGGAATAGGGGTGATGGTCARTGCACCATCCATGGCTTCTGCTGCTCAGGGAGAGAAGTYGTTCCTCTGCTGCACAGAAGGAACTTACTCCTCCCACAGAAGGCAGTTCTCCACAAACTTCTCCAACATGAAAAAAAAGTTTAGGGTGAACTGTTGCAATATGAGTCCATCCTATGGGCAGCAGCCTCCCAAAGCTGCTGYGGTGTGGGCCACTCTTCCACAGGGTGCAGTTCTCCATGGACAGGCTGCTCCAGCCTGGGAGCAGAGGCCTTCTCTCTCCACCAGGACTCTCACTGGACCACAGCCTCCTCCAAACATTCACTTGCTCCTTTGTGAGCACCTCCCCTGCAGGCTGGTGAATCTCTGCATCCCCCACAGATGCCCATGGGCTGTGGGTGGATCTGTGCACTCCCCATGGATCCCCATGGGCTCTGAGTGGATCTCTGCATCCCCTGTGGATCCCCACAGGCTGCAGGGGCACAGCTGCTTCACTGCAGTCTCACCACAGCCTGCAGAGGAATCTCAGCTCTGGCACCTGGAGCACCTCCTGCCCCTTCCTCTCCACCRACCTTGGTGTCTCCATGGTGTTTCCTTCACATGTTCTCCCCTCCTCCTCTTCTCTGGCTGGAATTAAAACTGCACCACCACCTTTGTTTTGATTTCTTCTTAAATMCATTGTCACAGAGGTGTTACCAAGGCCCAGCCTTGGCCAGCAGCGTGTCCATCTTCAGAGCCATCAGGGATTGGCTCTGCTGGACATGGCGGAATGTTCCAGCTGCTTCTCACAGAAGCCACCTCTGTTGACACCCTGCTRATAAAAAACAGGCCATACAAATCCAGTACACTTCAGGACAAGAGTTTGTGCTTGTCCAGGCACAGTGTAGTCTAAAGAAATATCTCAATTTTGGGACTAAATATAATTTAGAAGTTGAAATGAATGGAACTTGAAAGACACCCTTAGGTGCCCAAGAATGGATTTAAAAGCCCAGAGGTAGGCTTCTATTTTAGAAATGTTATAAATTATTTTGTTCAAAAAACAGGCTGAAGCCAGATTTTGCTAGTTATTTGTAAGAAAAGCTGTTACAGTGGGCTATTCATTATTTAGGAACACCTACAGATAACAGCCTGCATTATCAGTATGCAATCTATATTACACGATCTGCAGGGGCAGTAGAGAAAAGCACACACCTGAAAATCATGAACAAAAGAACTGCAGAAAACATTATCCCTTTTTTCAAGGCATGCCAGGATTATCTTTAATTGCTTTATACTGCTAAGGGCTAGTCTAAACTAGAGGGGGATTGCTAAAACATCTATCTCAGCAAAAGCTCTAAAAGGAGATGCAGCTTTTACTGATAAAAATATGTTTCTTTGGATGTAGCAGGCACCAGGTTCCTACAGAAAATAAGCTATATGAAAAAAGGGAGACCTTTCTTTGTTCAGAATTGCTGTGTCTACTTTAGGCCCTTGAGTGGTCTAGCAGTATAACAAAAAATTTCCAAATGYCTATAGCTCACAATGTTGTGCCAGGCGAAGTTTCTTGGATAGACCCAAGACACAGTTACCACAGGAACAAAGGAGCTTGGAGTTATTTTGGTTATCATACACATCTTGGCTCAGCCTCRTGTTCTCTTTGAGTGGTCTACCACAGTTTAGAAACCTGAAGAAGGCAAAGCTGTTTCCTAAGTAACAGCTCATGTCCTGAGCACAACAGCATTTTTGTCGGTTTCACAGAGTAAAAAAGACTGCCATGTAAAAATAAATGTCTGGAGTGTCCTAAATATTTTGTTGGTCAAGAGGGACAGTGAAAAATAATGTGTTACCTCTAAGTTACACATRCAATTCAATTCTTGAAGTGAAATCACTGTAAATACTTTATGGAAACCAAATTGAAGGCATGCATGCAGATTTTTCTGTAAATAAACACTGGGATAATGTAAGTGAAACCTGATTGCTCTGTACATGTGCATTGCTACAGCAGTTMATTTTACTTTATCAATAAAGATTGTATTTGTAATGAAAAATATTCAGAAGAATCATACATATCAGTTAAAAATTGTGGAAACTCTTAATTTCTGCTGATTAAGTCTCTTGCAGCTGTGACAAATCCCAGATTCRTAATATTGTCCTGTGATATATCCCAGATCCATAATTTTCCTGATTAACTTCATCTAAAGAAGAAAAATATTTTCACCATTTCCTCAGAATATGCACACACATTCCTCTGTGTTTGCAAACATCTTTAAACAGCAAACACATTCTTTACAGTAGTTTTCTATAGAGCTGTACAAGGTCATTWTCCCATGTTCTTTCCTACCTTACATGAAGGAAGAAATACCTAAATGATGAATAGAGTTACCTAAAGAAAATACTATATCATTTACTAAGTGAAAATGAATTCGTGTAAAAACTGAAGGAACAGACAAGGTAGTACAGAAAAAATCTAATATGTAATGACACAGATGGACATATGTTTTAATAAATAACAATGACACCCTCTCAAAACACTGCCAGATTAGTCTACATAATTTCATAAATTATAAAGCAGAGTGTTATAATCAATAGTGTCAAAGATGGCATTCAGATCAAGCAAAATAAAATGCTTGAGCAACCCAAACCAGGCTGCATTAATAAATCATCATAAACTGTAACTATAGCTGTAACATGATTGTGAAGTAGATTCTTATTTCTCAAAGGGCTTGTTTTGCACTAAATAGTGATATAATTCAGAAACACTGACCTGCTTTATGTTCTTGTCYAAAACCAACAATTCTTAAACACGTCAGTAACTCCAATCCCCATTTCAAATCAAGAATGCTTCTTTAGTAGTATGGTAATCTATTCGATTTTTAAATACAATGGAGCCTTTCTACAATTTAACAGTAGTGAGAGTTTGAAAAAATAAAAATATGGACTATATGGATGTAATTGCATATAGATAAGGCAATCTGCTATGACTGCAATGTAAATAGGTGAAATAAAAATTCAGTTGAAAAATACATCAGTGAAATCCAAATATGAAATAGACAACTTTGTAGGGCTTAGGAATTTCATAGCTGCACATAAGCCCAGTTTGCTTTCTTCCATGGGAAAAACCTATGGAGCCTTCCAGTTCCCTCCATCAGGAAGCAAGATTTTTCTTATATTGACATAGAGCATGTACCTTCTCCTAGCTGAAGTTGCAACATTTTAGAATTCTTTACCATWTTACAGTCAGGTCGAGGTATGAACAGAGGGAAAATAAAGACTTCCCTGGTCTTCTTTAGAGAAGGACACTAGAACTGCTGAGTARCAGATCAATAAATACAGTATAGATAAATATTGATTTTGGGATGTAAGGAAAATTTTTATAATTCATAAAAGTAGAATTAGCACATGTCCAATGTAGAAGTAAAAAATCCAGAGAATGACAAAAATATGCTGATTTAGAAGACATTTAAGAGAAAAATGCCATGAAAGTAAAGAAAAATATATTCTGCTAAATTTAGAAATGTATAGTGGAACAAAGAAAATCTACTGAAAGCATTTAATATGCAACAACTTGTGAATCAAATCTAACATCATTGAAACTTAGGATCATAGAATCAAAGAATCTCAGTGAAYATTTAAGAACACATTTTAAAAAAACCCCTAGCCATTTAAATTCCAGTTTACAATATATAAGAACTCAGCAATATTAAAGTCTCTTTATGAAATGTCTTATAAAATCTGCAATTTAAATTGTAGCTCATAATTTTGAGGATTTTTCATTGTAAAACTGAAAAAAGAGCATAAATATTTAATTTACTACCAGTATGTTTACTGTACCTTTTAATTTACCTTGTCTAGTCTATACAGTTGGCAGTAGCAGCAGTATTAAAATAAAAATCTGACATTGGTATGAGAAACTGTTTTCAAGGTCATAGAAGGTGTAAATGCAATCCAYTGTCCATGTGATTATGCCAGAAAGACAATATTCAGTTCTTCACATTGGCGATTGTGAGGCTTCTCAAGCATGAACTATCATATTATTATCAATCCAAGTCCATGTGATAAACATTCATTTTTCTAAAGCAAATAATAGACTAAGAGACTCTTGACTTACTTCAGGGACTGTTTCTTAACTGTTGAAAAATAATGAAAAATAGTTAGGAAAGGTCATAGGCCATTTRCAACCTATTAGCACTTTGCTCTTTACTGCATTTTTATGCATGGTTTAAAACTGAATTAGCACTACCGAAATGCATTTTTGCCTTTCAGGAAATTTTGTACATAAAATTAAATTACATTATGAAAGCAGAGTCTAATGCTAAAAGGAAGGAAAACGTGATTGTGAGGTCTGATGGTGTATGCTTTCCAATAATCAGTTTTACAATATTAATTTTTATTAATGGAATAACAACTGTAACTGCAATCTTATTGTAGCTTTGTTTTGTCCTTTGTTAAGATTTCAGGGGGACTTTTCAGCACCTGAAATGCTTACATGGCACTTGTTAAGGTTAATGAGTACTGCRCTTGCATGCTATTGCAAGAATAAACCCCATAGCTCACTCACTTGTCCCTAGATCATAGATTAKGAAAACAATATGTGTCAATATGGTCAAATCAAGTTATGTAACAAGTACTACAATCATAATACTTACAAAGCAAAATTATGAAGAGTAGATTTTTTTTCTTTTTTTAGGATTAGTGAAAAAAGCTCAGTAGCAAACAATGTTTCATGGCTCTCCGTGTATTTTCCTACGTATTTTTCCATGTATTTTTTTAAAGTACCCCCTATTTCCAAGGGGGGATTTTTAAAATGTTGATTTATTTTACTGGGAGAGATTATCTCTATAGAATGAAAAAAAAAAAAAAAAAAAAAAAAAAAAAAAAATCCAAGTCCCACAGCCAGTTCAAGAGACTTGAAAACTATGAGACCTGTGCTGGCCATTTTTCACTTTTTAGACTATTACAGAAAGTCCTATTTTTGAAGCTGAGAATAGGAGTCTTCATAAAAGCTATCCCTGTGGGCTGTGTTGAAACCATTATATAAAATGAGCAGGTTTTAAAAAATTAATTTTAATTAAAAAAATTAAAAAGTGCATAGTACTTACAAAATGACTCATTTATGGTAACAGAAATTGTTCTGAGAAAAAACAAGGTAGGAGCAGAATAGATAAATTTATTTATAACTTTCTTGGATTTGGTAAAAATTTTACCACAGAAATGAACAACATTAGGCTCAAGAAATGAACAACATTATTTTAACTTATCTACTGCCAAGTCTGCAGAAAGTCATGGCTTCTACCTGAATGACATATACATAATTAATTCACGGTTTGATGTTTGTGAACTCTCTGAATGTTGCAAAGCACTGCATTCTCATAGAGCAAAGTTCAGACCCTGTAAGATGTTACAAATTAACTTGTAGTTTATTCCAGGCATAAAGACCATCTAGTTCCAACCCACTGCCACGAGCAGAGACACCTTTCACCTGACAGGTTGCTCAGGGCCCCATCCAGCCTGGCCTTGGACTCATCCAAATGGGGCATCCACAGTTTCTCTGTGCAGCCTGTTCCAGTGCCTCACCATCCTCACAGCAGAGAATTTCCTCCTCCTATGTAATTTAAATCTCCCGTCTTTCAGTTTAAAGCTACTCCCTCTTGTCTACATACAGCCATACAAAGTCCTCCAGCTCTCTTGTAGTCCCATTTAGGTATTGGGAAGCCACAAAGAGGTKGCCCCAGAGCCTTCTCTTATCCAGGCTGAACGGCCCCAACTCTCTCAGCCTGTCTTCACAGGAGAGGCGTCCAGCCCTCAGATCAATTTCATGGCCTCCTCTGGACTCGTTTCAGCAGGCCCATGGCCTGCTTATGTTGCCGGCACCAGAGCTAAAATATGGAACTAAAATAATGGCTACAGGTGGCACTTTTTCAGTGGACTGAACTTTGAAAATGTTCAGCAAATCAACAAAAGGTTTTACTCTGAATTTTCAAATTCATTTAAAAAATCAAAGCTATTTTTAATATAGTTTTTCTCTTAAATCACTGAAACTGTCTTCTCATGTTATATCTCAAAACCACTTTTTTTTTAGCAGATCAAATGTACCTTGTGCATTTTTGAAGAGAACATAGTTTTCTCACTTAAGAATGTTGTCACTGGTGAATATTAGGATGTGTTTGACCTAAGTATCTTATTTTATGATGAAAAAGAGGTAAAATTGAACTCTGTTTCCTTTTTCATTGCCTTTCACATCTCTGTTCTTACATTTTGCTCAGACTATTTTATYCTTATTTTATAAGAATGCTTCATTCCTTGTAGAAAATCATTCTAATAACAAACACCACCCCGTTCGCTGTCTGCAAGGCAATAAAAAATCTGACCAAGTCAACCCATATTGGTTTAGTAATCTACGATCTAGAGACAATTAGACATCTACTTGAGAGTTTTATTTTCATAACAATGTTCAAGTACAATTCCTGTTAACCACATTTCCCATTCTTTCAAATAAAATGTCTTTCCATTAAATCTATTACTGCTGTCCCTTAGTTCATTAACTACTTCTGACCTAGAAAAATTATCCAGAAGAACAAGAGTGGAGACAGAATAAAAATGAAAATAAACATAAAACATATAATGAAAAATATCTTTGCATGTATAAATAGCTTATAAGGAAATTATTAAGAGATGATGATCATGGCTTTCTACATTGATAATATGATATGATAACATGACACTTACACTTTAGCCTACATGAAAATTTTAGATGCACCAGCTAGTGGAATAGCCCATATCAAGTCTTCTGCAGTTTCTGCTGCCTTTGAGGAGGAGACAATATTGAAAACATACCCTCAGTCCTCAATCTCACAAGTAATTTATTAATTAATATTGTATTAATTATATAATCTTATGTTTATTCAAAGTATGACATTATTCCTTGGGTTGGAGGTGATTTGTGAAAATGAGTCCTGCAGTGCCCTAAAAAGAGTTATGATTCCAAGTTTGATAGTAAGTCCATCYGTAGCAGCTCATTTGAGATTGTACTCTCTTTGGGAACCAGACTAAGAATCCTGAATAAACAAGAAAATCAGAAAAAAAGGAAGATGACTTTTTAGATTGTTTTCTTCTAGATCTCATTGTCAAAGTGAGTTGATCCATAGTATATATTTGGACTTTCCAATTGTCTTTTGCATTATCTACATGAGAAAGTATTTTAATAATTAAATTAAGGGTGAAAAAAATGTCTACCACAGAAGACACACAGTGGAAAGAAATGTTGCATACTTATCGTGGTCCAGCAATGAACTAAATAGCCCTTTAAATCTCTATTACTTTTCTAATGAGGAGATACAAGCCTTTCAGTTTTCTACAAAAATTTTCCTCAGCCTGCTGCTGTTGCCAATATCTTGTTTGAGGAGCTCTCCACTGCCTGGTGCCATGTCTGTAATTTGTGTGTGATGCTCTCASTTCAGCCCAGTAAATGGAATTATTTACTTCTGGAAAAGACCTCCAAAAAAGAGACATCTCAGTGTCCTATAGGACACTGAAGATCAGCACTTTTATGGAAAGGGTATAAGTGACTGGATGACAGTAAGGAGGACAGCCAAGTCCAGCCTCACATTATCTTGCATACAGGTAATTGAGAAATTGTGGCAACAGCTTCTGACACATTCAGCCATATCAGTAGAGATAACTGTCCTTTATTATTCAGGGCATCACTACATGAATTATTTTTTGCAGCTTGCTTAGACTGCAATCTTCACAGGCTTTCACATTTATTATAATTAAGTCTAGGCTTATTTTGTATTAAATAATCATTTTGTATTAAATTGGTTTGACAATATAAAGTCTTCTCCTAGTACATAATCCATAAGTTAAAAGGAAAGCAGGAAAAAATCTGTGATTTTTAGTATTGAAACATCATGTTTTGTCACGCTAGGAAAAAGATTTAATTTTTTATTCCTTCTAAATCCTTCTAAATTACTTTGGAAAGGAAATTGCTATTTATATTTTGGCAAGGTATTTTTAAAATGTTTTTGTTCTATGGCAACAAAGCTACTTAAGTGAGTTTTGTTTCAGGAATTTTATTTTTCAGAGGAAATTAGAAATGCTTCATCAGTACAGAAAAAAAAAAGGCTGTAATGAAATGTAATGAGAACACAGATTATTGTGGCACTTCCATTCTTTAAACCTGAAAACTTTCTTTCAGTCCTTAATGAATAGAGTCAAAAAAGAAAGTGCTGATACTAGCTGGCATTAATTTTGGTATAGTTATATAGCTGGGAGATGAGGAATGAGTTTCTGCTCCATCTATTTAACAGTAGAGAGAACAGTTACTCTGTAGGCTGATTTAGAGGAATTTTCAAGCCAGCAACAGTACTATTTCTTTCATGGGATTTAATGTCAATGATAAATGTAGAAGGTTTTTTGTGAGCATGACATTTATGAGGAAAAATTAATATATAATCAATTAAATTTGGCATATCTTCAATCTATAAAAAGAATAAAAAATAAGGACTGACATTTAAATGTTTTTCATATGTCTGCTACAGGATTTTCAAAATTTTCTTTTTTTATTTGTTTTAGAAATGAGTTAAAAAGTCAGTAAGACAGAGCACAACTTTTTTTAAGATTTCATGCTATCAGAATATTCATGATACCTATTTTCCTGACTGCAAGCATTTAGTATTAATGTGCATAGGACTTGTGAATGATATTCTGAAAACTAAATTGTCAGAAAGTATGAAAATTTGTAGTCAATTGACAATTGACAGTTGACTGGTGGCAGAAAAGATTTCCTCACTAAACTAGGGTTAGAAGTTGTTTTTATTGAAAGTCAATATCAATGCTAGAAGTGCAACTGAAATACCTTCAGAGATGCAGCCTGACTCCCCTGTAATTGAACATGGTGTGATAGCTAACTTCAGAAATAGTGAAATAGTTCACTGAATTTCCCTTTCTTACATAGCATCTGTAGGTTGGTTTTTTTTTTTCCTTCAGTCAGAAACTGTCATTCTTCATGCACAGATGCAAACTCTTCCCTTACAAATAAGAGGATGACTATAAGAAATGTGTCATTTATACAAGCCTTGGAAAGAGGCAAGTGTTCCATCATTATTGCTTATTGTCTGAGGGGTTGTTTCTCTGTTCGGAAAATTCATTGAGAGGATTCGTTTTATTCTGAAGTAGATATTATCTAGGACAATGTCCCCAAAGATTTTCCATGGTAAACTGGAAGTGCTGAGAACAAAGGGAATAAAAGCAAGTGTGGRGGGGCACGTGAAATGCCACAGAACATACAGTGTGGCATTCTCCTGCTGCTTCAGAAGGTTTGAGCTTCCTGTCTACTATCTCTCTTACCTGCCAGACTTGTGTGGATATCTTGGACACCTTATGGAAAATTGTGTGGTGTTATATACCTGTTTTTACACAACTCAGTCCTACCTTCAACCTCTACTGACTGTAGTAGAGGACAAACATCTACCAAAGATGTGCTGATAGATACTCAAAATGAGAGTCTTTAATCAGTTAACTGAATTGCATTCTTAYATTTATACCCTCTATTCTTAGCCACTTCTGAGATTTGTGGGAATGTAATAACACACTCTTTATAAAAAAAGGCTGTTAAGGAGATGTAAAGGAGGAAGCAATAGGCTTCAAGAGCAGGACAAGGTTTCTGAAATAAAAGAGTTTAATTGTCAAAACCTGATGATATTAATTTATTAAATACAAGTACATACCTACTTGTACTCCATATTTGTTTAGACCACATGTGTGATATTGTTTTAATGTCATCCAAGCCTGGACCACTGCCCCATGAGCACAAAAGTAAGATTAGGTTAGTATATTGGGAATTTCTGCATACAAACTTGAATAGGAAAAAAAAAAAAAAAAAAGCAGGAACTGTTCATTGGAATGAAGTAGTTTGAAGAAAATAAAATAGAATGAGAGTGGGATGTAACAGAAGCTTCTTAAGACTGATAACAGGGAAACCAACTATAATAATCAAGTGGCTGATTAAATTAAATCCTCCCCAGCGGTGATTCCAACTACAATGAATACTATGTCCATACAGTATAGGCTTAGGTGGATCTCCATATATAACTCCTGCAGCACATTTCTCATTACATTTGGATTGCTTGCTCTGAACTTTCCTTTAATGTAAGGGTATCTGAATGTGAAGTCAGCTCATTCAAATTATACCACACAAGATTCAGCCTCTACAAGCTTTGCTTTTGTACAGGCAAATTTTTGTACAATGTCGCTAATCTACTTTGAGCAGTAACACACAAAGCAGCCTTGTTACTCATTAAAAGCCATTCAATATTTTCTTTAAAAAAATTATGAAAAATATCTGCTAGTTGTTGTGGTGTCAGTGTCCACCTGCCTCAGGCAGCCCTGGCACCAGCGGCAGAATAGGTACGGCCCAGTGTAGTGACACACCTTTCCAATCCTGTGGGTTCTTTGTTCACCGTAGGCACAAYGTGACGGTAGCAGGGAAAAGGAAGAGAGGACTCTGCGAAGGTTTAAYSAYTGGCTTTATTGCTCCCACAACAGGGACAACCTCAGCTCAGGGCGCCTACCTCAGTAGAGCACAGGACACATGAATACAGCACCTTTTAACTGTGGGAGGAGTGAGGGGGAAGGCACAGCATAGGACCAGCCAGGGCAAACATCGGAGTGGCTCTGCAAGTAGCAGACACACAAGGCATCCAACTGAGGAGAGGTGGGAGGGGAGAGCCGGGAGCCTGTCCAGTYACTCGATGGCCTCTCTGGAACATTCCAGATGCAGGGAGASGCCTSGAAGGGACAGACAGGGCCCAGAGGTTACAAAACACAAGATTGACAAGTAACTGTCACKGGGGCAAACCAYAGGGAACAAACTCAAAGGGGTACGTGGAACAAACCATTGTAAAATATACACAATCAAATAAGAACAAACAAACAAACCCAAACCCCACACTGCTACAGCTAGTACAGAATGGATCGGTTCTAAATTCAGAAATCAATATTAAATAGGATATCCATCATCTCATACATAATAGCAGACCTCTGCCTGGCTTTTTGAGAGGTTTATGATTTTAAAATGACTGTGTTGCTTTTACTGTGCATTCAGAATAGATTAAATTAGGCCACAAGCCAGTAACATAAGAATTAGACAAACACTATTATTCCCATCCTTTTAGCAATTATCTGGTGACAGATTGTTTTTCTCTGTTTAAAGTATCTGCTAGTAAAACATATCTGTTCATAAAAAAAAGATGATTAGTGTGATGGCAATTTGCTTGTTCTTATAAGGATATGTGGAATATTGGTTACAACTAAATAAAATTGTTTTAAAGCTAAGGAGAACAGTCTTATTAGAATTTATGTATTCAGTGTCTTAAGTTTAAAAGGAAGAAAGATTAATATTAAAGTTTCAAACAGCATCCACTCTCCTTACAAAGACTTCAGCTTTTGTTTCCCTAAATAGGATATGAAGTTGCTTACATAAAATGTACATGAGAAAGATTAATTTTCAGTTACATCAGAAGACCGAAATTATATACAAATTAACAGAGATTTTGTGTGCCTCACTAACAGAAACYGTTTAACTGGGGTGACCACATATCATTGTGAGCATATCACTTTAAAGATACTGCTTTAGTTTCTTGGGCTGGTTTCTGTTTGATCTTTTAGTCTGGGTTCCTAAGGGAACAGGAAAATCAGGGTCTCGCCTAAAAGCTGTCTTATCTAGGAACAGATGATCAATAAAGTCCAGCAAAACCTTGGGATGTCTAAATGCAGTAAATGACCAATCTCAGTGTTTAAGAAGAGACAAATTGAATATAAGCTGTGCCACAAGACTTCACAGTTTGGAGACATGGTGAGGTTTTGCCACCACTTTTACTGTAGGAATGATGAGACAGCTTTTCAGGCAGATCTGATAAACAAAATAAGTGGGTCTATACTATTTATTAGCTTGACGTTCTTCATTTCTACATAACATCCCACAGAAAATGTTTCAAAGAAATTAAATGCTAGGTATTAACAGCTCATTCTCTCTCTTGGTAGCAGAGAAATTACTAACAAGACCTTTGTTTTTTATCTACACTTTGCTCTATTAGCTCTCAGAGAAGTTTGCTTTCCATGAAGAGCTGGGATTTTGCAAATGAAAGTAGTTTATCAATCATTGATTATAAAACTATACCAAAGTGTTACCTATTTATTTCAAGGGATTTTAAAAAATAATAGTTAAAAATGGTGATATGACCCTGAAATACATTTGTCTCAAAATTAACACTTATCAGCATATTATCAACAAATAATACATTTAATATCTGTTCAACTATCTGGAATATATTCTTTGAAATGAATTATTATTCATCTAATTCTCCAGGAAGCTCTGCACAAGCACACAAGGAATATATGCAGAGTACTCCCTCGCCATTAAGCTCCAAAACATTTTAATTTTGTAAAATTAACTGAAAGAATTTGAATGGATTTAATTTGAGTTTCTGAGTTGGTTTTCCATTAGGATCATTTAATTAAAGTAAAAGAAAGAAAAATACCTACAAAACCCTCATTCTCCCTTTTTGAAGTTTCATTATGAAATTTAAAAATAGAATTACCAAACAGCTTTGCAATATATTATTCAAGCATTCTTTACTAYAAAAATATCTATGTAAATATCTGATAGGATAGTGCAAATAGTATCTTCCCAGTGGTGTCCAGTGACAGGAAAAAAAAAACAAAACAATAAGCACAAATGGAAATGCAGTGAAATTAGTTTAATCATAAGAAAAAAGTGTTTCTAATGTGAAGTTCATCACACATAGGAATGGGCTGTTGAGAATTGGGCAGTCTCCATCTGTAGAGATATTCAAGACCCAGCTGGACACAGCTCTGGACAAGCTGCTCTGACTGAATTTTCTTTGAGCAGAGAAGTTGGATTAGACAATGCCCAGAAGTCCCTGTCAACCACAGGTATCTTGATTCTGGGATGCTTTAGGGAYGGAAAAAATGAATAGTTGAAAAACTAAAATATAGATCTGCTAAAGTTCAAGCAGACATAATAAAATCTATTATGAAAATGAGTAAAAATTGTGGAAAAAATCAGGTTGGGGAAATAAAATACCTCTTTCTACATAACTTATGCTTGAAAAAATGTAACACGTATGCATATGCAGAAGTACATGATTATTTTAACTAGATAACACAAAATACTTGGTTCTTCACATTGTCARTTGTGAGGCTTTTCAAGTAAGGACATTGTACATCTGATGCAAAGCCCTGTGATCCGATAAGGTCCAATAAAGTGCCTCACTTGGGTCATGAATTCACTGTGTCTAGAGATTATTTTCAACTCTCCAAAACCCACCAGGATCGTGTCCAGTATTGTCCTTATAGCAGATATTTAAGAAGTTGAAGTCCCTTACTGGTATGGATTATTTTTTCTAGTTGTCTGAAGAAGACTTTGGTACCCATGATTTCCCCTTTCTCATCATAGGCCGATATGCACAAACATAGTCACACTCCTGCAAAATTTCTGGCTATGCATCACGCCTCAGATATATTAAATTATCAAGAATGACCACACTTTAGCTATTTCTATTCATCTTAATCYAAATATCTGTAACTTTTTGTTCTTTATGAAAATTACTCTTAAGATAAGGAATCATGAACCTTGGCATTTGCCTTGTTAAATTACACGTGTGACAAATTCTTGATGACTTGCAGCTAAATACCCCAAAACAATACAAAAGTGAAGAAGAAAAAMATCGAATTAAGTGATTATATAAGTTCCATATGATTTCCAGTCTTTTGGATTGTGGTGACTGTCCTGTTGGTTGTTTTAACTTGACATAAACACAGGCGTTTTTTAAAAAATATGTCTTTTTTTAACAGGGCATTTTGTGGGCAACATCTATATCTTGCTAATTAGGCATTTGTGGCCAAATTCACTCTCTGCAGGAAAACCACTTTTTTAAAAGCAATTACAGCAATGTGAATCCAAACAACTTAGTGCTGAGAAATGACAGAAGGGGTGGAAAAAAAAGAAAACAATAAAAATCAAACCTACCTAACTCACGCATTGGGCTGCAAAAGTGAGGCCAGATACACAAGCTCTTAGCAACAAATCTATTTTAGTATTTTGGATGTTGCAAAGAAATTTAATTGTGTTTTCCTATCCTTTCCACTACTCCTTTACTAGCTGGAACAAAATCAGTAATATGAACTGAGCTGAAAATTAAAAGTCCTTTAAGAGGAAATCTTAACTGAGGATTGGAGAACGTGGATAAAGACAATTGTGGAGAGGTTATACAAACAATCACATAAGATGTTTGGAAATAGGAAACAGTCAGCCTTTCCATGTGATGTAGAGTAAAAGTAATTAAAATTATTTCTGCCCTATAGTTTAATTATTTATCACAAACAGTTATAATAATTATCCCCAGAGATTATTCCATTACTTCATAAATCTGGTAACAACAACAACAACAACAAAACAACAACAACAACAAATCTGTCAATAATATTAATCAAAGACTAGAATGAAACTAAAGGAATTACCTGCCCCTGTGAGGGACCGTACTTTGCAGTATGCCCAACTTTAAATTATATCAAATCAATATTATCACAGCAGCTGCTAATACGCTACGTGACTCAAAGGAAGAATTAGTGTCAGAGGGTCAGAGGAAGGAAAGCTAATGCTGAGGTACTGAAATAACATGTTAAAATTAGGAAGGAATCAACTCTGCAAGTTGCTGAAGAAGTAATGAGTAGTGTTATGTCAAAGTAATCAAGAACCTGCTGAAATTTCATAGAACCATTTACATCTATGATAATTTCAGAAATGTTTTTGCATGAGTGAATAAACATAGGGCAATAACTGCTCTGTTCTCAGACTAATATACTCTGAGATAGATAGATAGATAGATAGATAGATAGATAGATAGATAGATAGATAGATAGATAGATAGATAGATAGATAGTCAGGGTTTGTTCTATCTATCTATCTATCTATCTATCTATCTATCTATCTATCTCAAGAAAGGAGAGATTTGCAAAGTTCAAATGAAAGCTATTACAGAACATGTACAAGCCTTTTGGCCTAACTTAGTTCAAGCTTCCAGAGACTGACTGAAAAAATAAAAATAGGGAACACCAACATCTGGACATGTGTCATTTTGTTCTAACTCATTATTTCTTGAAGGATTGTGTACATCTTGTTATGGCATTCATACCACTCAAATAGACAACATGAGTTAGCACAGAAACAGCTACTGATTTATTACCACAGGTAGATGTGTCACCTACTGCTGCTAGTATCGAATCTGGAAAAGAGTTATTCATGCAATAGATCTTTGTATTCCTTCTCAAACTTTGTCTGGTAATGGTTAAAGTGGCACTTTTAAGAAAAGACTTTTTCTTTTTTTTTTTTTTTTAGTTTTCCYCATAATTGTATTCTTCTAATAGTAKTCACAAGTAAACATTAGCAAAAACAGTCTAGGATATTTTCTGTCTTATTCCACAGACTTCAAAACTATAATKAAAACAGTTCTAAGTGACATTTTCTTTAATTTTATGTTGCTGTTAAAATCGATAATAATGTTATTTAGAGTAATATTTTAATGTCAAATAATTAGAATTTTATATTAATATGAAAATATTTTTTGTGAAAGAGGCTACTGTAGGCATATCCATGATATAAAAATTATGAAAAAATTGTGTATATTGTTCCTATACCTTAAATATGTATATAAGTCTTAAGTATTTACATTATAGCAATTAGAGTCAATGGTAGGTACGTATCATGGACTCCTGAGGTAAATGGATTTCAAAATGATTCTGGATAATATACCCCAGATTATAAAGTAACAATTTCAGCCTCTTCAAAGAATCCCAAAATGTCCAGTTAGCCATGTTTACGTGAGTGGCATTTTTCACCTCATTGCTGCTGGTTACTTTTAAAATTTGTCTGGATCTTTCATYTTTGATTGCTGTTATGTTAATTTTGAAACTAAAAGGTACTGCCAGAAACTGTTTCATTTTACAACAGCTGCTTATGACAGCTGTGTTTTTATCACCTGTTTGAAACCTCTGTGGGTTTTCCCTTCGCAGATGAAGTTCAGCTTTCTCCCAAGAAAGTGACCAGGGGTTTATACCTTTTCTTGCATTATTCTGTCTCTCTTGATGGGCAGTTTGGATTGTGACGATCAGCCAGAGGGATAAATTAGATTATTGATTTCTGGAACTCAATATAGGCTTTTTGATACAGGGTTTGATATTACAACTCATTTCCTCCCAGTCCTCTTGCACTGCTCAGGAGAGAAGTAGAGAAGTTAGGAATGGAGTTGAAGTTAGTGAGGAAGAGAGGAGTGGGGAGAAGATGTTTTAGATTTTTCCTTATTTCTTATTATCGTATTTTTTTAATTGGAAATAGATTCTACTGATTTTACCAATTTGATTCCTTTTTGCCCAAGATGGTAATAGCTGAGCCATCTCCCTGTTATCTTGGCACATGAGTAATTTGTCACATTTTCTCCCTGGTCCTGTTGTGGAGTGGTAGTAATAGAGAGGCTGGGCATCTGGAGAGTGGACAAGGTCAACCAACCACAAAATAGTATATAGTTTATTTTTTCCACTTGCAGTTGATTGATTGATTAATTTTTGAAGATTCTTGGATGCTAGAATACAGAGGAATGAGAATCATTTCTTACAGCAATAAGAAACACCTTTATGACTTATGGAGGGTTTTAGGAGAAGTGTCAAGATAAATTAGTCAGTCCACGAAAATCACTCTTATTTTGGAGGTTCCAGACTGGAGAAATACATGTGAAAACTGAGCTGCTAAGTAGCATCACTACATATCACAGCCTGTTTACAAAGTACAGATTTCCAGCACAGTATTACACAATAATACAATATTGTTGTATTTGTGCCTGACTCCTGGCCAAAGTCTGGACAGCCTGAAAGCCTCAGGTGCCTCTCAACTGTATATATGTCTAATTCTCTGAAAAGCAGGAGACTAACAAAATGTGGTGAGTCTTTTAATGAGAGGAAAAATGGAAAAGTCTTTTAAAGATTATGCTACATATTTAAGGATGACTTAAACTTTGAGCGAAATAAATGCTTGAACAATATTAACTCCAAATATTAAACCTTTCTAGTAAAAGAAGCACCAATTAACAAATCAGACAGATTAATAAAAATGTGAAGAGTAAATGCTAAATGCAGAGGAAAATAAAACAATACAAAGCAAAGCAAAAGAATGTGCATTTTAATATGAATTTGATTTAAAAATTAGGACCTTATTACCAATGGGATGAGACACAACATATGTGTGTACACATAGTTGTGTACATAGTACACACAGAGCACACAAAAACATAACTTTTTTTATCTTTTTGTTCATGTAAGAATAATTTTATAAGGACATGGAAAGCAGGATTTTGTAACATAACATGTTAGCATAACTACTTGTCTCTGATTTTGGACACCCAAACCTATTATTTAGATGGATCTAGACATACCTGACTGAAAGATGTTATTGAAATTCACTGTTTGAACTCAAACTCTCTTACTGAATATTTTTTTCTATGGCTTGAATGGAACAAATTATATTCTCAGCTACTGATTTTAATTTTATGTATAATTTACAGATGAGTAAGAGGGTAATGATAGAGTTCAAAAGGGTAATACTAATATCACAGTTAAGCCAGGAAATTACAAACTGCTACTCTTTGGGTGTTAATTCTTTACTTATTAGAAAACACTCTGGATAAAAAAGGTCAGTAGTGGCAGCAACTCATAAATATATTCTGACATGTTCCTACCACCATATTGAAAATATTAAAAGAGAGAGAACGACAACATGTACTTCTGCTATCTGCTGGTCCCACAAAGAAGTGCTTGGTAGGAGATGTGAGAGTCATTTAACCAAAAGCAGCTTTAAACTGACATTCGGTCCTTTGGATTTTGTAACTACAAATATGTTTATCAGACATAAAGAAGTCGTTCTAAGAAGCCTTTTAAAGAGGTCGATGGAACTGCTGAGAACTATCAGGATGGTGAAACAGTTTTTGGTTTTTCTAATTACACGTATCGTCTGCATCAGAGGAGACTTAGTCCAAAGCTTTGAGATGGCGAAGAGGGGTTTTTGAGAATAATCTTTGAGAGGATGAAGAGGCTTTTAAGACACAGTTTGTGGCCCCAGAATATGGTCTGATCCATAGGGCTTAAGTGGGTGTGACCCTGAATAAATCAGAGTCACACTGACAGAAACAAAAATCTAAACTGTACTAGTCCAGAGATGAATCTTGTAGCTCAGTGAAGAAGAACTTTTATTAGCACTCCCTTTGTGCTCTCCTGGCTTATGGAGATATTGTGGAACTGTGTGATAAGGCAGTGCATAGATTCAGGTGTATGGCTAGCATTTAGCTGTTATTCCTGATGGCATGGGATAAAAAACACCTAAGGAGAAGGAACATATATGAGTCTGATGAATGTTTAAGTGCATTCACAAAAACAAAAAAAGAAATCTGTTGTTTTGTTATAAAGACACATTTTCTGCTTCTTCCATAACACTTTTCTGAAATTTTCTCTTTGGTTTTTGTTTTGCAGATTGAGTCTCATGCTTTACTGTCCTCTTTCAACTGTTATTTAGCTCCAGATGGACTGGTTGATATCGATAACTCTATTCAGTGTTCACTATGCTTAAAGTGCCAAATCAAAGCAAATAGGTGTGTGGCTTTTCACAGTAAATTTTCCTTCAGCACTTGACCTGTCACCTGTTAATGGGTCAGAAGAAAATGGACACCTCTTAGTAAGTAAATAGATACTTAACAAATGTGAGCCTTGTCATCACACCTGACAGTCTGATCTTAAGCTGTCACTAAAACCAACTCAATGTTCCCAAATGGACCTGTACTGAACTATTTGAGAAATTTGAATCGTATAAGTAACCCATGACTTGCAAAATAATTTTCAATCTAAAATACATTGTGAGTTATTTATTAGCTATCTCATCAAGAGCAAGATGAAAAAAAGATTACTTGAGCCATCAGAAAATGACAGACTGGGAAATGGAAAGGAAAATAATTATTAAGTTTTCTAGCAGAATCTGAGCATTTTTGAGTTAGGGGGATTTCTAATGCTGCTTCCAGTTCATAGCTTTTCATCAATGAAGAATGCTGATTAAAAAATAAAAATGCGTTTTCAAAAAATTATATTCATCCTTTGGAAAATCACTTGCATATGCTCTTACATTTTATTGTGAATCCACAAAACCAGGGGCTCCCTCAAAAGAACATGAGCACCCTTTACTTTTAGGTTTTGGGTAAATATTTCTGAGCTGCACATTTAGGATCTTTAGAGTAATAACTGAGAAATAGAATTTTAATCAGGAAACTCATGACATTAGTTTTGATTTTTAAAATGAAGCAAAGTGAAAAAATAACTTGATCCTCTGAATTGTATTCTTTAGGTACCATTTTCAAAAACAAATTACTTCAGGGACTGCTTTCACAGTGGCTTTTTTTTTTTCCCTGGGGGTTTCAGTGAAGATTAGGACAATGATCTTCTAAAGCTGCGGTACATAAAGCAGAATTTCAGGAAAGGAACTGTACAGCTACACTGCAAATTTGAGACACTTTGTATGTAATAATTCTGTGAGGCATTCTTGCAGATATTTTCCAATTACTCAAACTAAAGGAACAGACAGAATCTTCTAGGGTCGTTTCATAAGGCACTCTAGTTCTTTTAGGTATCAAAACAAGGCTAGTGTAGCCTCTTTAACAGTCAAACTAGTTAAGCAATCTGGAACATGTTCTTCATTTTAAAGTTTGTTTCAAAATTGATCTCATAGTAAACTAATACATCAGTCTTAACAATGCAATTCCTTTCAAGGTTATCATCTGTAGTTCTGATATAATTGTTACAGTACATCTGAAAAAAGTAGAAAAAAAACTCCCTCTGAAAGAGGAAATGGAGTCTTAATTTTTTTCTTTTTTTTTTCTTTTTTTTTTTTTTTTTTTTTGGTTTTTGTTTACACCTTAAATCTCTCAATAGGAAGATAAGCATTAAATTTGTAGACTAAGTTTTTAAAAGCACTACAAGCTAGGATGCTCTTAAAATATAATTACAAATCTGGATAATGATAGACAGTATAACAACCTTCATTACCTAGGAAAAGGAGTATCAGGATTGATGGAGTACACTGGGGAAACATAACAGACAGTGGGAATATATTTTGCTGCCTTTAGCACTCGATSAAAAGTCCTGGGAACAGAAGCTAAAGACAAAAAGAAAGATTAGAGTTCAGCCTCATGCCAATACATGGCCGTTCTCTAATAACAGCTACTCTATTTGTACTTCAGTTAAAACTCATGGTAATATGAGGTTGTTCACTTTATAATTCTGCCTTCCTCTTTGCCTCTAGAAAAAAACTAAGTTCTAGAAAATGTTCCAGGAAAAACTTATTATGCTAAAATCAGAAATGGAGAATTTTCAGGATTTAAACATTTTATTTTATAAGGTTTATTAAAACATAAATTTTCCATTTTAAACAGCAGTTCAGGAAAATTGCTGTTTAAAACTCAATCTGCACCTTTTCTTTTAAATCTACGTTTTACTTTTCATATTATAGTAGAAATTATATGAGTCATAAATTATTTCCATTTATAACAAAGAAACAATGCACTGTCCTCTCTTTTCTCCTATCATGAGAGCTGCTTTTTGAATGAGGAAATGTGGAAGATGAAGAAGAAGGCTAAGGGGGAGAGTGTGGGACTGAGATATTCCATGTCATTTGTCCCTTAGGGAGATGAGCAGAAAATGGAGGCAGGAATTAGGGCTACTGGGAGAAGTAATAGTGGAAAGAAGGGAGAGAGAAGCTAGTGCACTTGCAAGGAAAGAAAAGGGAAACGTGTAGGAAATGATTTGTGACGAGAGGCAAGAAGACAGGAGGAGACAAGATGAATTGTGATAGACTGGAACTGATAGAAAATAGACAGAAAATAAGAAAGAGACACAGAAAGACTGTGGAACACAGCTGGTGAGGAAACAGCGGAATCCAAATCTTAAATGCTGACACAGCCTCCCCATAAAGCCCTAACTTTTACAAGTAAGCAAGACAAAGATCAAACACTGAGCCTCTCACACGTCCTCCTGATCATTGCTTGGTCAGTGATTTTGGAAATAAACTAATTCTTGCTCTCTGGGCTTGACATATCTTGAAGATGCTCACTGTGATTGTACAGGTATCTTTCTTCACTCTCCCAGAAGACTTTTCAAATGAAACCACATAGGCTCAGTGAGATGACAGGCACTGATAAAGACTTACAGAGGAGTGAAAATTGTCTTTAAAAGGATCTTTCTGGTTATTTTTTAAAAGTATTGTTTTTAGAAGGTAAGCAATGTCCTGGAATGTAAATTTTGTAATCAGACAGTTGCATGCAGCCCCCTAGAACTTGTTTTTTACCTTTTCATTATTGTTTTGTTTTGTTACACTTTCCAGTCCTTTTATCTACTCACTCTCAGACACAGACTCTCACCACTTCGATCTTTTTTCATCTAGTAGGCAAGTGCTTAGCTCTTCTGCTCAGTGTATTTTTTAACTTTAATTCCTTTACTTCTAATTACACTCTCTTGTATCAGGCAGAATTATTTCTCTCCCTCCTTTGTGTTTACTGACTTCAGATGTTTGTAGTTTCTAATGTCCTCCTTTCTTCCCTAACCTAATTACTTCACTAAACTATTTGTATTTATGCTTTTAATCTTTTCTAATGAGTAAGTCTATTCATCCCTTTAATCATTTCCACTACTCTTCTTTCAAAAGCCTTTTTTTAGACCTTTTCATGACTTACAAAATGCTTTATTTATTTTTCTTGTTAAACATTGATTTAAAATTTATATTTGAGATCTTAACCATGTAAGTAATTGTCCTTTAAAATTTTTTTTATTTATTTTAATAACTCACTTTGTCTCATATAAATTTACTCCTTATTTTCATGCCTCTTTTTACATTTTTATCTTTATGGCTTAAGTACGGATACTTGCCTTTTCCTTCAATTTTATTTTACATTTTCTTACCATGTAGGCATTGGCAGGATATAGACAGCGAGACAGAAACAGACACCCAATCCAGCTCTGAGCCATTTAGGATTCAGTGACAAATATAATTTCTAGCTTGTGTATCTTCTGTAGGTACCTATTTACTGTGAGTTCTGTGCTCTCTCCCACTCACATCACCTGCTTTTGTCTAGTACTGGCTTCAGAACTGACAAGATTTTTGCARTCCTGCTTTGTGCACATACACACTTCATCTCCCACACTGCACAAAGAGTGCATTTCCTTTTTTTGCATTTCAACGGTGTATCAACTGGTTTTACAGCATCTGCTGAATGATGATATCCCAGTGTGGAACAGTTTGGACAAAATTAAGGTTGAGTTACAGAGATATTTTTGGAAAAGTCTTACCACATTTGCTGAAATGTAAATTAACTTGTACTCTAATTTCACTGATTGACAAAGCTATAACTAGTTGGTAAGACAAGGTATTGTAAAATTTAAAAGAGCCTTTTGACAATTATGAAACTCTGACTGAATGCCATTGTCACTAAAAAGCAATTAAAAATACATCTGCCAGAGTGTCAAGAGAGATGAGCAGGAATTTAGGGAGCAGAATAGCTCAGCTAACAGTTGTTGTTAAACAGACTTCTATTTCTGTCTGCTTCTAAGTGAGTGCAGTTGAAAAAAACCTGTCTGGAATAGAAAGACCTGACAACATTATACAGAAATTAAGGCAGAGGGAGACATGGCTTTGAGCTCAGGAATACATGTCAATGCAAAGAGGAAGCTTCTGTTTCCACCAAAATGAGAGTCGTGCTGTGTCCTTCAATCCTTCTTTTGAGGCTGCTTTGACACAGGTACCTTCACCAAACACTGCTAATTTTTGACTAACACCATTGTGTGTCACTCACCAGCAGTTTCTCTGCAGTTCTCTTCCCCTCCCTGTTTCATGCTTGTTTTTTAATATGGGGAGGGATGTAAATTCACAGATTTACTGAAGATGATAGGTAAAAGTTCCTGCATTATTGTCACAATATCTGTAGACTTGACCAAACTGAAACATTTCATAGACTAATTGTATATTTCGTAATTATGAATTAGCAAAGCATATATATATACACAACATTTTCAAAAGAAAAAAGTAATCTGATTTAAATTGAAAGAGTTATATAGTTTTATAAAACTAAATATTTTGATGAGCTTAAAATACTTTTTTTAATTCATTGGTCTAATATTCAATAGGGACAAATTGCACTCCAAGTTGCCTGTTGTCAACCAACAGAACTAACGAGTTCTTTTATGCAATTCTCTGCTTTCTTCTTTTTATACACCAGAATTAAAAAATACATACCATAGAATATAGATTTGCCCAAACATTTTTCATTTAATAATGGTTTTATTTCTAGAAGAGTTCATGCTTTTTCTAATAACTTTTTTGTGCAGTTTTTATTACATATTTTCCTTACTAGTAGTGAGTAAGAACACTATATATCCTTCCTTCCTTCCTTCCTTCCTTCCTTCCTTCCTTCCTTCCTTCCTTCCTTCCTTCCTTCCTTCCTTCCTTCCTTCCTTCCTTCCTTCCTTCC
>QVAJ01000049.1:2591680-2661611 GCA_003546035.1 Mixornis gularis | reverse complement strand
TCCTTCCTTCCTTCCTTCCTTCCTTCCTTCCTTCCTTCCTTCCTTCCTTCCTTCCTTCCTTCCTCTTTTCCTCCCTCTCATTTTCTTCTTTCTCTTGACTTGAATATCTCTTTTTTTTTGTACTTACGCCAAGTTGGTTTACTGCATTTATGTATACTCAGGGAAAATGGCTCTCTCCATAGCTGGCAAACATTTCCTCTATTGGAAGTAAAAACAGAAGTTCAATCTCTGCATTCCACAATGAAATACTTAATGCAGTTAGAGATAGGACTGAAATGAAATATTTCTCTATCAACATGCAGCATAACATGGAGTCTTTATATATATTCAGGTTCAGGATGAAACACTGAGGTCTGGTCAAGTATGTCTTCACACAATGCAGTCTGAGATCAAGCACTGTATATTTTTAGTAAAACTGACATCTCATAATACTTCTAGCCAACTGACAAGTACCATTCTAGTGTTAACTTCCCTTTCCTATGTCTACCTAATTGTCTTTAAGTTGACTGATCATAAACTTGTACAAATATGTCTCAGGTGTACTTAAAGCTAACAAAAGCTTAGAATAGAAATTTAATATGAGTTGTTTTTAAGATAATAGATTCAATTTATTTATGATTATTATAGCTGCAAGCATTTTTATTCATTGCAGGTATGGGCCTTGGTAAGAGGGAAGATTGGGAAGGGCAGCCTTTAGGGTGTTTGAGCAACTATAAGACTTTGTTTTTCCAAATGACTTTTATATAAATAAAATGTAATTGGAAAAATATGTTCTCAAGACTAGCTATATTCTATTCTTGTGATACTAGATGGCTTACAAGCATTCTGTTCTGAGCTGATAGAAATACTAGATAAAAATCTAGTAATCTAGAAATCTCTGAAAAAAGAGAGATCAAATATTTTTAACAAATATTCTATAAAAACTATGCATTTTAAAAAAGTAGCCATATAACACTTTTTAGATTTTGTGGTCACATCAATTTTGCAGCCACTGAACATTTTCTGTTTGCTTTGCTTTTCCTTTAGCCCATAGAGAATCACATGCAAGTAATTCACTTTAGCATTTATTAGTGCATTGAGCAGTGTTTATAATTGCCCACAGAATATACAGAAATGCTTTTAGCATTGCTGAACTATACATGACATGAACCACAAAGGAAATAGTCACTTAGAATAGTGCAGTGAATACTCTAGGCTTCTCTGGTTTTTAATTGTATTTCACAATTCAAATTTTAATTTTATTTTGGTGTAATCGGGTTTTAGTCATACGTGTTCCTGCATATCTATTTTCTCAAAATATCTCTGCAAAAGAATGAAAACAGTCAGAAATGTCAACTTTCAGAGTGAAAAATGCACAAATCCCTTACTTGAAGAAAAGAAAACGATAAAAAAGAATCTGAAATACTAAAATAGGTTTTGAACACACCACATGTTCAGTATTTCTAACACATTTAACCGGTATTCATGGTTGTGAGAATAAAAAAAATATCTACTTCGTTCCCGGTTTCAAATGCCTGTACAATCCATCAGGGATAGGTCTAGAAGAATCAGTCAAAATCTTCCAGTTAAAAGGTAACGATATACACAATTTCTGAAGTCTCTTCACCAATTCTTTCCACTTTTTGAACAGGCTATTTGAAAAAAAAAAACAAAAAACAAAACATTGTTAAATAAAGAAAACAGTTCTCATATGACTGTTGGAAATACCCCAAATCAACAAAGAGCTACAAAGTTGGAAAAGTTTTACATTCTAGTGGGATTGTGGTTTTAACAATGGAAATTTCTAGCAGATAAATATGATGCTGGAAGACACCATTTGGTATAAGCTACAGTAGCTATATTTAAATGAATTATATATTGAGAAGATATGTAGGAGAGGAGGAAAGCCCTCAATTTTGCAATGCATGCCTGTAACTACCTTTTTGTACTTCTCCAATGATAGAGTACCAGTCTCTGCTTTATACCCTGTGAACATGTTGTATTTGCTCAAGGACACACTGTTACTTCACTCATTTTGTGCAGTATGAATTGCTCAGAAGAGGTTGTTTCTTCTTGATGAAGAAAGAATTGAGATCATGTCTTCTCCCTCATGCTATTTAATTGGTAGCAGCCGGAGAAAATCAGGTGGACCCACATATATGTGATTGTTCATGTGATCAGTTAGCATAACGAATTCTATTCACTTGGTGAACTTCAGCCCTATCAATTCTGTTGCACAACCAAAACTGCAATTTCTGTTTACAAGAATGGCAATCATCTGYTGAAGTTTCAGAATAAACAGCAGATATTATTTAGTTTCATCTATTGCAGCAGGTGATGTGTGAAACCTTGTCATGGCTACTGAACAAGAGCAAATATTTCACAAAAGCACAGCTATATATGTATTGGCGTTTTGTGGCAAGGTTTTGGCAGTGGGGGAAATACATAGGTGACTTCTGTGAGAAGATACCAGGCTCCCCACGTGTCAGAGACAGGTCCAGCTAGCTCTGAATTGGACCCACCACTACACAGCTGAGCCCATCAGTGATGCTGGTGGCATCTCTGTGATCTCTGTGAAAGGGTGAAGAACACTGCAGTGGTGCTGTGAAGGAGTGGAGTGAAGAAAATGGAACAGTCCAGATGAGTGAAAGGGTGGGAGGAGGTGCTCCAGGCATGAGAGCAGCCTATGGGAGAAGACCATAGTGATACAGGCTGTCTCCCTGCATCCCATGGAGGTCCACCAACCATGAAAGCAGAGGATGGACTGAGGGATAATCACTTTTTTGAGTATTACTGTTATAGGAGATGTTAAATACATACATATATGTCTTTCAGGACAACATGAAGGCAATATGCTTTCAGTTAAAACATAAGCAAGATCTCTAGATATTCTTTGAACTTCTGGTACATCTCTGCCGCAAAAGTCAATGACCACCAGAACTCCCCTCTGATTCTTTAACAGGACAGATCAATGGCAATGGACTTCTTGGCAGAAAGTACATTTTGAAAATATGATCAAGTGACTGACATTCAATTCTACTCATCTACTATGACAAATACGCATTGTTGATTATCATTTGGGTTGTTCCAGTCTATAGGATTGGAATGAATCTCGGCTAGACACAACCAGATGGGAATGAAGTGCTTATCATTTATGATTCAAAAATGTTGACATCAACTGAAAGAAGCTACGACAAGTGCTTGCCATTGAAATTCCTAATGATGTAGATAGTTATAAGATGGAGATTCACATGAATCACAAGTGTATTCTAGAAAAAGAGGAGCAGACACTGCCAGCCACATCTTGATGACTGCGGAGATGATCCCTTTGCTTGCACAGCTGTTTGCAAGAAAACTGGCATGATGAGTTTTCTGCCAAGGTAAATGTTGAAGTATCTGCACTTCCATCTGAGAAGCTGATAGTGGAATCCTTCCCTGACTGGTTTCTTCAGSTCAGAAATTATTGTCAGTGATCCAATAAGGCACAGTTCAGGCTGAAGAGATGGCCAAAAGACAAACTGTTAGCCAGACTAATTTCTTTTAATTCTTCAGCATGAGCAGACTGTGACAAAAGATTCTTCTTGTGAAGAAATAATATTATTCTTCCTGACTGAGCAGTCTTGAACCACTAGCAATCTTTTTGAAGCATATAAAAATCTTTGTTTCCATGAAAGCAGTTCCACTTGCAGTGCTGTAGTGCAGGGATATGATTTTTTGCCATTCCTAGTAAAAAGCCACAGGTGCTGCCCTGAGAGCTCCAGCCTCAGGGCTGGCCTGGGTTCACTTTCTGCTTTAGGGGCATGTGCCTGTTGCCTCCCCTGCCTGAGCCTGAGCTGTGCCAATGCCTGCATGGGAAGAGTCCAGCAAACCCAGGGGTTCACTGCCCTGGGGGAAGATTTGAGGCTGAGGAGGCTGTGAGATGGGCCATGCAGACAGGAGGCAGGAACTTAGAGTGAGAGACATATTCAAAAATTCAAACTTACTGAGGAGAAAGGAACTCAGTCACTGTGTTATACTGTTCCCCACAAAGGCTTTGGGACTCTAATGGCAACTACTTGTCAGTGCTGGCTGAGGATGACTGGCATGGTTGACCACAGATCCAACAGGGTCTTAGAAGGGAGAGTACAATACTACTAATACTGCAAATAAAATTATTAGAGAAGGAAACCAACTACTTGAAGACACAAACTACAGAGAAAGAACTGTGCTAAATGTCAGCATGCCTGCTCAGTACAAGGACCAGGAACTGATTTCTGACTGTAAACCACAACTAAAACAGTCTTGCAAAAAATTCCAGAGAAGAAAACAATCTTTGAGATCTTAGGATTATCCCAGTATCTATTCAAATTAAGGTATACTCTTTTGCTAAGTCTAGTGATAAATGCCCCAAATATTCCATGTCTCACAGAATTATTCAGGCTTTGATCTTTGATATTTCGTACCAACTGAAGGAAAATACTAAGATTAAATAAAATAAATTTTCATTTAAGTCTCAGCTATCAGTTTACAAAAGTTTCCTACTTTTATATTATAGCTGTCTGAGATTTTCTTGTGATGCTAATAATTTATTGACTCCATGAAAGATTTAGAGATGTCACTAAGACACATGAAATGCAATTAAACTTTGACACTAATCGCTTTGATCAAGTAAGGTCAGAGACAATACTTGCACCTATTAATATTTTATGAAGTGAACTTTTTGCCTTGATTTCTGAATAAGAGGGAAAAACTCAAAGGATATGATATGTCAAAAGTGTCAGACAGAATTTTTAAAAGTAATACACAAGTGAATCCCTTGATGACATGAGTTATGCAGAAGCCATTCAGGTTCAAGTTATTGTGACAACTGTGCTAGCAAGAGTTTTTTTCTCTAGATACAGCTGGTGTTTTATCTAAAAACTAATTTGAATTACACTTTTATTTTTCAGTCTCTCTGCTTTAATTATGTACTGAAATTGATTTATTTACTCTTTCAACAGTAAAATAAATACTTATATTTAAGAAAATATATAGAATATAATTTAATAATACAAACTCACATATAAATATTTATTTCTAAATTAAATCAGTTAAAGTCGTATTCTAAAATATTCTATTGAAGCATTGAATATATATAGAAGAATTAATGTCTCTCTATCCATGGTGTAGGATTCTTCGGAAATGAAGATAAAACTAAATAGCAAGTACTACACTGGCAATCAGGAGTAGCCCAAATATAGTAAACTAAGATCATAGCACTAGTAGTGCAATCTTTTATTTTCTATACTTCCAACAACCATTTTTCTTCAACTGAATCAAGAAAGGTGTTAAAAAAATTGAAGTCACACCAGTCATTGTTATCCAGCACCAGAGAATTCCCTCCCAAACTGCTGTCCCCATCATTTGATGCTTAGTAGAAAGTAGACTGGACACAGGGATTGTGAGTGTGTGGGTCCTCTTTATTTTCTGTGTTGTTTTCTTGTCA
The DNA here is from genome assembly GCA_003546035.1 of Mixornis gularis. Taxonomy (NCBI): domain Eukaryota; kingdom Metazoa; phylum Chordata; class Aves; order Passeriformes; family Timaliidae; genus Mixornis; species Mixornis gularis. The sequence goes on along the minus strand of QVAJ01000049.1, from coordinate 2,656,168 downwards.
CAAAAGAAATTATTTTTGACAGTATTCCATACCAAATACCATTTAACCTCTGTGAGAATATAGCAACACTAGTGAGGCTCCACTTAGTGTACAGTAAATCACAATCCATCATAGTAATCTCAAACCTCTACAGCAGGAAATCTCTTGAGGATATATCTCATGAAGTCAGCACTGTTTGGGTTATTAAAGCAAAACCAAAACATAGCTTGAGCAAAATACTTGGTACAGCTTTCCCCAAGTACAGTGGAACATAACAAAGGCTTGCTTCCAATTATGATGAAATTCTCTAGCAGTTACTGAGAAAATTCTTTGTGATATGTTTTTCAGTATATATATTTTTCAGCTTTTCATAATCCCTCTGTACTTCCATCATACTTTCATGAAGCATAGTTTTTCATTATTTGTTTATTTATTTATCTTCTGGCAACCATCCTAAGCAATCCCCCTCTCTCTTATATTGTTTCTCTGTTTTCAAGTATTGATATGCTCTGTTCTGGAGAGTTTTGAAAAGAAAAGCCAAGTGGGAATTTGCTGGAATTCAAAACACTAATTTTATTCCTTCTAAGACAGCTGTTTTCTGCACAGCTAGCTATTCACCAGCTTTTCAAATAGCAACAATATAACACAGTATTTAAAGTCATGTGTGTCACCTCTACAACTTTGTATGGAAAACAGTTTAGTGAATCAGTCCTAAATATATAAAAATCAARCAATGCAGTAAAAGGATATGGGAATAGATGCTGACATCTGGTAGTGCCAAGACAGAAAATTTTCTGTGACACTTATTCTTCTTTGGTCACACATGTGCAGATGAAAGATAATAAAACAAACAAAAATGGTCAATCTGTGAAGTCAACTATCTTATTTGTGATAGGTCGTCAAGACAAATTTTAAGAGGTATTTTTGGAATTACAAATTCAAATTGGTTAATTATGTTATGGCAAACAAACAAGTATACATTAAAAAGCACATATTAAATACCATACTCCACCATCATACTTGTCCAATCTTTAATTATCTTTTACCACACTTGCCATAAAGAGGCATAGGCAGAGCCAGAAGATACGAAGTCTGATAGCCTAAGCAGCAGTTTGCTTTCTTTCCTAACTGTAAAGTTACCATCGTGTTGCAGCCTCAACCTCCGGCACAAATTTTAGTGACTGCACATGAAACACTGCGGTGTGTAAAGGAAACTGTTCCTGTTCTTTATAAGGCACTGTGCACATTTTGTACATGAGGAATTATGTGCAATCTCTTTCAAGGACATCAAAGGAGCTAAGTGTAGCATAATAGGGGTGGGGKTTTTTTGTATAAATAGTATGTATCAAAGCCTTACTAATGCCAATCACAGAAGTGTTTCTAAGGATCMCTTTCTTTGATACTGTTATCCAAGGAAGGATGCAATAAGTTGCTTTTCTTACTAGAAGCAGCTTAAAGCATGATGTTCAAATTTCTGATCTTCTGCTACAGAAAAAGAACTTAATTCTGATCACAGAATGGTGAGCATTTTAGATTCAAGGTAGCACTACCAAATTAAACATATTTTGGGGGTAGTTTAAAAAAATAAAAATCGTTATTAACAAATGTCCAATCTTCAGCATAGGCTCATCATGGACATCCTTATCTCTTAACAGAATGTTAATAGAATATGGTTGATAATTTTTGTAATCCCATTAAGTCCTTTTAAAGTGAATGGTTATAGAAGTGCAAAGAGCTAACTCAAGACACCATCTCTCCTAAGGAACAGAAAGCATCCAGTAAATCAAGTGTTGATTATTTGGTGCTACACAACTGAAAACTTTATTAAAGAGCCTTTGTTTTGCACAGGTTATTTAAGATTGCCCATATGGAAGGCCAAGTTTTTGACTCTATTACAGAAACAGCTGGACACCTATTTTTCCCAAAAATCTTACAGAATGTTTTCTGAACATTTGTCCTGCACTTGCTGCTCAGGTCAGGCTCCTCTTTCTCATGATGAAGAAATGAGAGATTGTTGCAACCACATGATTAAGAATACACTTGTTACAGTGAAACAATAAACTAGGTGCTTTATCAATGCTGACATTGTAAAAAKAAGTGTTAAATCACTCCTGGCAATATCCCATTGTTAATGCACCTCTTTAGAAGGAAGGAAGATTCTTTCTTTTTCAAGACTTATGGATTTTATATAGAGAGCAGAAATTTTAGATTATAAGTGTTCAGATAGGCAATTCCAAAAACAATGCAAATTATGGTCAAGAGAGAACAGTCAGACTAGTTCTCTTTCTGCTTCCCTGTGTATTTTTTCCAGGGTTACTGACTAAGAAGAAGGAAGAAATTAGCTYCAATGTCAACGTCTTAGAGGCAGTTGTGTATTGGAGAAAGCTTGACTGTAGTCAGCATGTCCCCATTCACACTTTAACTGGTGCCTATGAAACTTGTGAAATTACWGAAACCTGAGTAAATAATCAGAGATAGCTCTAAATTCCAGGCACGGGTATAATAGGGATAAAGTAGACATATATAAAATCACAAGGATCTATCTCATTCCTATGGTTTATTCAATCATTTGTAAAACACGTGACAACATCTTTTTAAAACTAAGAACTTCTAGAGGACTTTTTTATCTTCAAAATACCTTCAGATTTTGAATCTGATGATAGTCCTTATTTTATTGACTTTGAKGATGAACCATACAACAGATAATCATTAGGTTCCTCAATTAACATTTTGAGGGAAGAGTAAAGAATAAATACAGAAATATCTATATAAAAGCTCTCTGAAAGGGAAAGAAGGGAATARCTTCACTTTAGGTATTTCCCAGCTTGGTGACCCGCTATCCTGAGGATGGAGGTTTTCCACATAGTTTTCAAGTGAAAAGAGATCAGCATATCTGGAAATCAAATTCACCTGGCATGTAGAAAGATGCCAATTTTGTACCTGGAGACAGCAATGATAGCAATTAATTAAGCAAAACTACATCAAGTTTTATGTTGAGGACCAAACTGAAATACAAGACTGCCTGTATTTTATTGTGTTTTAAGTAGCTGATGTTTTTCCCTCAAAGTATGTCAAAGTTTACAGCAGAACTCCTCAGTTTGAGACAGCCCAAATATCAGTCAGAAACACCTACAAATTGATGTAGATATTTACTAAATATTCCCCATGAYGTTAAGAAAATATTTCTTAATTTTAAGAAATGGCACCTTCCTGTTTATTTTTGAAGGATACTGCTCTACTGTTTGAGAATCACAATGGAACATCTATGAAATGCTTTTGGCAAAAATGTACCAAATATGTACTCGTTTAATACTTTTTTRCTTTCAGAAGGCATACAAATTTTAAACATATAAAATCAATAATATAGATATTTCAATAGTACAGTTTCTGAAAAGTAAGTTTGTATTCAAAATAATGACAACTTTTTGTAGATATTAAAAAACTTAAAATTATGCCAAATACTTTCTTTATATTCAATATTATTAACAATTAATTACTGATCTCTGTGTTAAGACAAATCTAAACAAATCTTAAAACATGATTTACTCTGAATGGAGATATTTTTCGCCAGTACTGTTAGTATKCCACAGTTTACCTAACTCAAATCACCATTATATGAAAATACAAATTATGATCTAAATTCCTCACTTACTGCTGTCATGGACTACACTGAGGTGTCCCTACACCCCAAATCACCATTTAAACACAAATAATTTTTGAGGCTGGTGTCTTCAGATCCAACACTTTGTAAGATGGTCAAGAGACATGATTTGTTGTACTCAAAGAAAACACTTTATGTCTTTATGGCCTTGTATTTCTATTTGTCAGTTCAAGGTTGTTTAGGGTTTTTTCACTTTTCATTTCAGCAAAATTTCAAGAAAAAATATCTGAAGAGATAAACCAAATGTACATTGCACAGAAAAGTAGGAGGAAAAAGAAAAACTCAAMCAAAAAACACYGAAAAATAACCCAAAACCAAACCCTTTTGCAAACTTTAGCAAATTTGGTTCAAATACTCTGAGAAAGAGAAAAATAGATTTAATTCAGAACCCACAGTTATAAATATTCATTATGCTTCCTCTCCTATCTGGAAATGCATCAATTAATTAATTAACTGTTCACAGAAGTGCTTCTTTTTCTCCTCACTTTCCACTCAAATTCTTTCYGTATTTGAATTCTTCCTCATGCTACATTTAATATGCTTTTTGCCYCTGCATTAAATATGCATCTACATGAATAAAGAAATTATTAGTAAACAGATATGATCATGGTTATACGGTCTGTGTAAGAYGGAAAAAGAAGGGGAGGAGAAAGAGAATTGTGGATTAAAATTACATTGCCATGACTAAAATATGCCATACCTGAATGGTATGTGGGATTACAAGAGTTATGCAAATACTTTGCCTTCTTGCACAGTGTTCAGTAGATGGTTAGGCAGATAGAGATATTGCACTGAAGAAAAAAGTCTATAGTGTACTTATCAATAATATTTTCCTGTGTATATCTTCATCTGGAAGTGATCAATTAGAGGTGCTAAAATTTTGGGTCATTACAAGATCCACAGGTTTGCCTGCAGATTCTGCCAAAAAACTAATTTCATGCAAGTTTTGTTCTGTGATTGTAACAAAAATGAAGGGKTTTTTTGATATAAAAAAAGCAAGTAAGACATGTTTCTTTGATGTTTTACAYCTTTTTATCAGTGTAAAGGAAACAGGTGGAAGAGGTTCCAAAATTCTTAGGCTATTATTTCCTACATGCATAAAAGACAATCACTTTTAAACTATACTGAGGGACTGGACTTCCAAAGTGATCCAACTGGAAGTATTTCCAGATGTAGAAGTTGTAATTCTTGTTATATCTTTTAATCATGCGATTTTCTTAATAAGTAAATCATAGTATGACAACTCTGCCAATAGTCACAAGACAACAAAACCAACAAAACAAAAAGAAGTCATCTTTGGTTTCAATTYCTGGCGGACAAAGATATGCAATATGTGAAATATGAAATATGCACACCTGAGGATAGGAAGAACAGTGTGTGTACTTTACTTTTGGCAAAAAGCATCTGACAATTTTGCTGAAGTGATTGCAATAGAAGAAGTCATAATTTTTGTTGTCTGTATTTCACTAAGCTTGTTTTAAGGGATGAGGCTTGTCAGAGCATGGGAAAATATTTGGTGAGAGTCTTTTTTGCTCTGGAATTGTTTGATATTCAGAGAGTGAAGACAAGGATAGGATTTGAGAACTATAATTTAGGGGTATATAAAGATCTATTAATCAGTCAAGGCGATTAAGAATTCTGGGGATAAAAGGTCACAAGGGAATAATTTAGTTACWTTTTTTTTTTAATTTTAAATGAARTGTCAAACATTCATTTGGGACAGAAGGAAATTTCAATATTAATTCATTGGTATGTATAGATAACTGATTTTGCATTCAATGAAGAAAGATGGCTTTGTTTTTTTGATGGATTTTCTTAAATTCAATTGAATCCATAACAACACATTGCTCAGGATTTTCTATTACGGTTTTCTTTTTTCCTTTCATGCATATGAAGAAAGAATCCATGTTGGYCTAGGTGTTTAATAGAAACAGATTAACTCAACAGAACTCTTAATTAGCATCTTTATCTAACCTAAAAGTTTGTGTTCTTAATTATATAGACTTGAACTGGATATTCAGTATAGATATTTTTATATTAAAAATATGAACCTAAAAATCTCTTAAGCTGATTTTATTAATTATCTCCCCTACTTGTTAATACATAGATTCATGCTGGGTGGAGKGGAGCAGAGAAAACTAATTCAAATTTATTCTGTCTTAGCATTCATGATGAGTGTTGCTGGTATGCACACATACTAGCTTATGGAGCTCATGTTGATGAACACTTGAAGAAGCCTTTTTATTAAGTGTAGTCTACAGGAGGGTTCTTAAAATTTGCACAAACATTTGTTTGAGTTCTACACTGCTGAAGGCTTGGGGGTTTATATTTAACTCATCGATTTCAAAACTGTTAAAGAATTAGCATTTGTCATTGCCCTCTATTTTCTCATTTAAATGTACCTTCCCATGGAAATCAATGATTCTGTTTAATAAATGAAGAACTCCTAGCTGGATGTTTTCTGGGCATTTGCAGATTACATGTTTCTCAGTCTATTTCAGTGGGAGACTTATGAGGCATAAAGTTTTCTCTATTTTTCCCCATGATCCCCCATCATATCTCAGTAGATAGCACTGTGTGCACAATAGGTGAAATGCTAAGGCTCAAAGTATGTGGTTTATTTGCAATTGGTGACAAAGTCAATTATATTTTTTTCTACAGTAATGTTTATTTACATCTGCCTTTGTTTTGTGGTCTGTTTCTTTTTTTTTTTCTTTTTCCTTTGGTTTCTTACTCCCTCACTGCTCACTTTTTCCAACTGTTTTATGCACTTTGGGTTTTTCAATTACCTCCATATTGCCTATTTGGGGAGCATTGTTTTAAATGCGTATTTTAACACCACAATTTGGTTTGACAGAATGATTTGTAGTGCTGCGGTAAGCCATTCACCAGAGATCTGAAATCTTGTGCACAAACTCCCTAATCTAGCAAGCTTTAATTCATAAGCTTACTGCTGTTCGTCCATTAAGGTAGTGATGAAATGCAAATCAGAAATTGTTCTGCAGAGCTTCTAAGCCTCTAAAAATTGCAGAACTGCTGAAATTCTACAGGACCGTGACATTTAAAACATCATTGTGTCAGAGTAATTTGCTTTTAATTAGGAACAGGTAGAGGAGAGTAAGGGGAGTATTTATGTGCATGTTTGGTTGATGGAAAGAGAATGAGGAAGTGTCCTCAGCATCCTCTGCTTGATTACTAAATCATTTATTCCTTCCCTGCTTTTTTCAGTTCTTGTATTCATTTCACAATGGCACATTTGCAGTGAGAGGTAGTGAAAAAAAAAAAAATGTCATCCCATCCTCACCAAGGGTTTGTTGGTTAAAGCACACTGCAAGAATTCAGTGTTCTGGATTGGACACATTACTTGGGTTGCCAACATCGGCAGTCCAGCTCTGTCAGTGCCTTCATCCCCAAACAATTGTATCTAAGAGATTATGGACCTCTTCTGTTACTGGGCAGAGCTAAAAGGGTCAGCTTTACTTCAGGGCAAGAATCAGGCTTATGGTACTTTGTTACAGGGGAGGGTCCAAATAATGGCAACAAAGTTAACATTTTTCATGTTGGTCATGACTAACAAATCGCTAAATGCTGTGTTTCTCATTCTAAAATTAAATTTTCAGTACAAGGAGAAATATTTTTTTTGTGTAGGCAAGGGGAAATAGTAAAAATATAAGTTCCTTTGGGATGTCTAAATAAAAAAAACTTCAGGCTCAGGTCAGAATTTTATCTGAGGTTCTTCAGATGCAGATCCTATTCTTGGTATTTATTGTACATGGCAATGGAACCACTATATTACATTGTATTACTACTACAGAATTAAATAAATTACTATTGTATCAGTGAAAATTCTTCATTTAAAGAATTACATTGCCTTTCCAAAATGAGCCTAAACTTATTCCATGTGGAGGTGCATAATTCTGAGTGGAGATGTTAGACAGAGGAGGAAATAGCAGGAGGTACAYCGGTGTTTGTCAGGTTTCCCCTTCTCTTTGGTCCCATTTTGCTCCTTGCAACCTTCTGTGGCTCCAGTAAACCACAATAATTTTTGTCTTGATACCAGAAAGGTGTCATGGGCATATTCAGATTCTCTGTTCATTCTTCTTCGTTTTCATAAAAACGCAGTATTTTTACTTGCCTAAGATAAAAAGTTTGCTTCTTTAAACTTTTAAGGAAGGATAACTTTTCACTGAGATGTAGTAAATGCAAATGAAGGCCTTTTTTCATGGTGGTAAAATTCTTAGTACACCAATATACTAGACTGCTTTGATAATTTAATCAGTTAAAGATACTAAACCACCAAAATATTCATAGTGATTAGTTTAAATAAAAAATATTTTAATTAATTGATTTGGCAAATACTTAGTAGCTTCTTAATAAACAAGAAGATGAAAGACAATTCCTAATACAATGATAAGCAAGAGACATGGTACCATTTGTCATATCTAAATTTAAATACTTCCAAACAATTTCATTTTCTCATTATAACAGGATTTCTTGAATTTATTTGAAATAGGTTTACAACTCTGATCAAGTACAAAAATGTAGCTCCAAACTTTTACTTTACTTGCAAAAACGTCTTTTATTCTTTATAGAAATGAAGCAGAAGAAACTTAAACTTTACATTAATCAGATTTTCTTTTTTTTGCATAGCCATGCACAAATGCAGGTGTGTAGAAGGAAAACACCATTTGTAGTTTTGTAAAATAAATGCATCTGCCAATAAATAAATCAATAAACACAGGACTTAAAAGATGGTATTACTTAAAATAATTTTAAGAARAAAATAATATTTTTAATGACTAGCAAGTCTAGAAAGAGTAGACAATTCTCTTGATTAAATATTTAAAACATTTCTCAATTAGCTTTGCTCAGAAGAGACAGTTAAACAAGGAACACATTCGTCTTGTAAATTTCTTTGCTAATTCTCTAGTAAGAAATTATWACTGCAGTGACTGGAATTGCTTGTTCACCAGTTTTAAAGATTCTGAATTCTATTTCGTAAATCAAGCTTAGTATAAAATAACTGCATCTCATGTCAAACCCATAATTCAGTGATTACCTATTTTATTTGAAGATTTAGATGTTTGAAAACAGTAATTTATTGGCTCCATCTTTACTGTGACCTCAATTCAAATTGTTCTGTCTATAATTACTTTAATTAATTGTACTAATATGCTTGCTCAGGTGAATACTTGCTTGGTTAGCCACTTTAATCAAAGTAATAAAATACACAAGAATGGTTTATTCCATCAAGTTGCAAGCTGGGTTGTGAAATCTGAGAGTTTACCTAAATACATTAAATGATTTTTCAAATAGTTTAAATTTTTTCTGGAGTAAAACAATGTCACAGACTTACTCCCCTTTACCCCCTCTTCCTATGCATATCCTGATAGCTAGATAGAATATGGTATTTTATGTCAAAACCTGTGATCTTAAAAAGTCAAAGATCCATCTAAGGCTATATTCTATAGTGTCACATATTCTCACTTACTTTTATCTATTTTTTTTTTAATTTTAATTTTAAGCACCTAAGTACCTGAAAGTTTTTTGTCCTGAGTATGGCCATAGGTCTCTCAAACTTGACATTGCTGAGGTATRTATCATCATATGAGTCTCTGCCTGACTGCAACTCAGACACCAGCATGTTTGTGTGCAAGAGCCTTCAGGGGCTCGACCTCATGGTGTTCAGAGAATCCTTAACACATAACAACAAGATTGGGCACTTCACACAACACTGTGGGACCTGCTGTTTTCTTTTTGAATGCTGCTACTACCACCAGTTTATTTTCATGATAGTGGTTAGTGCATTTTTCCAGGAGGTGGAAGACTTGATTTTATTCTCACTTCAGTCTGCCAGGATTTGAACCCACGCCTACTCGCGTGGAACACAGAATGCTGTAACCATCAAGTTGAAGACAAGGATGGAGATGAGAAGAACAGGAAGGGATTAAGACTCCCTTTTTTTAAAGCTATGCTGCTCTGCTGAAGGCAAGCAAGTTCTTTGAATTATGAAACAGAAAAAAAGTTGTATGTCTCMTAGGGAGTCAATTTTCACAGAAGGTAACTTCCATGTAAGGTGTAAGACTGAGAACTCAGTCCCTTATTTATGTAGGTTACCTCAGACAGATGTTGCTTAAAACTCAGAAGTAACACTAAAGGAAATGCCATACAGCATAATTCCAATTATGGGTTGTAGTTTTAATTTCTCTAAAGACCCCCATCAGTGTAGAAACAAATATATTTCACTGGGGTTTTTTTCTGTGCAGTGGACTACAAAATATACTGTAATTGAGTAATCGTTACATTTTGCTTGCTTGTTTCCATTAAAATTAAAAAAAAAATCACAAAAYATTTTTCATATTATTTTTGGTAAGCTAGATCATAGTTTCGTATGGATATTTCAAAAATAGCTCCAGATGATTAAGCAGWGTCAACCATATATTTGAACTAAAATATGAAAGTTAAATTGCTGTTTTACTGGACTGCTTTGTTGATTTAAAAGTCTGACAATACTGCCCCCACATTTACACCCCAATTACCCTGACAATCGAAAAATCTGATAAGGACTTTCCATACATTCTGCTGTTTTATAAATTGCCAGTATGTGATTTGAAATTTCTCAGAAATATCCCTTCCCAACTCAGGGTTCCTTAATTAACTTCCTTTCTTTATTTCTTCTTAGCACTTGTTCCTTTATTAGCAAATCTGAGTGATACATGAATCTTTATATAGTTTTTGGTTAATATTACTCGCATAAACAATATTAGCAGTTTGTATGTTTCAAAGCAAAATTCATAATTCAACAGTATGTTGACTGCAGTGTTAGCTGCAGGCGTTTTCTTCTTTTCACACATGATATGGAGATAAGACTTTCAGATGGTAGATGTCCTGGTTTAGGGCAAATTTGGGAGGAAACCTCCGAATGGGGTTTCTCTGGAGAGCAAACCCAAATGGCCCCTCCCCCGCCCCAGCTGGTCCRGGAAAAGAACTTCCTTGGAGAAGAGTGGAAAAAACTATTTATTTAACAAACAAGCTGCCCACAACAATAAGGAATGTATAATATGAAACAATAAAACCTCYCACTGGTCCGAAGAGAGGTGGCAAAACTGAGAGAAGTCCTTGCCGTGAGYYAGCTCAGCTCTCTCAGTCTCTTATCAGTCCCGGTCCCTTTCGGCGCTGGAAAATGCCCAGGTCCAGGCCCGGTGGGCCACAGGTGCAGCTCCTGRTGCTCCTCTGGGTTTCTCAGTCCAGAGCAGATTTAAAAGAGTCCCAAGAAAAAAAGGAAAAAAAMCAGTCCAGGAAGCTTCTTTGCCTCAGCTAGCTAGACTAACTAAAAGGAAAAAAACTCCCTCACCGCTGTCTGTGCATCCAAYGAACACACACAGTCCCAAAGATGAAGAGAAGATGCWGAAGAGTGAACACTGTTTTTTCAAAACAAACTGCGCACTTCTTCTTTCCCTGCTCACTCTCAGAACCAGACTCAAAGGTACAGAACACACAGCACACACAGAACAGACGATTGACACTATGGTCACCCTAGGACATTAGAATAAAATGAAATAGATTATTAGATGGAACTGTGAAGCTGCTTGAAAAATATTGATTCTGTGTACTAAAATGACTAGCACTTCATGACATTTTACTTTTCCTGTGAAAAGAGTGAACTATTTAAAAGGAAATAACATTATTTTACTGTCACAGAACATTTCAAAAGTTTCAAAAATTAAATACTTTCAGGAAAAACAAATAAAAGCATATCTTAAAATGTTTTTTCATGCAATTTAATAGTTTTGATTTTTTGTTTGTTTGTTAATTTTTTAAATCAGGTCTCTGGCATCAGCCAAATAGAAATTTCTGTTAAGCCACTTCTTACAGTGATATAGTGAATTTTATATATTTTTTCAAATGTTATATTTATTTTATCTTATTTTATAGTGATATTTTAAGTTAGAAAAAATCTCTAAGGTCATGAAGTCGAACCGTTAGCCCAGCACTGCCATCTCTACCACTAAACCATGTAATTTAGTGCCACATCTACATCTATTTTAAATCCTTTTGGATTTAAATGACTCAACCACTTCCCTGGTCAGACTGATTCAATACCTGACACTTTCAGTGAAGGCTTTTTTTCCTAATAGCCCATCTAAACCTCCCTTTGTGCAACTTAAGGCCATTCCCTCTTGTCCTGTCACTTTTTCCTTGGGAGAGTTGACCAACCCCTGCCTGGCTGCAGTTTCCTTTGAGGTACTTGTAAAGAGTTATAAGGTCCCTCCTGAGCCTCCTTTTCTTCAAGCCGAGCAATCCCAGCTTCCTCAGACACTCCTTAACAGGATTTGTGTTCAGGCACATCACTAGYTCAATTGTCCTTCTCTGGATGTGCTCCAGCTCCTCAATGTCTTTCTTGTCATGAGGAACCCAAAACTGGACACAGGATTTGAGGTGCAGCCACACTAGTGCCAAGTACAGAGGGATGATCTGCCCTGGTCCTGTTGGCCACACCATTGCTGATCCAAGCCAGGGTGCCACTGACCTGCTCCGCCACCTGGGCACACTCTGGCTTATGTWCAACTGCCTGTCAAACATCATTCCCAGGTCCTTTATCCCACATTTCCAACTAATTTTCCCCAAGGCCCAATTTCATGGGGTTATTGTGACCCAAATGCAGCACCTGGCACTTAGCATGTGGCCTTTTTAAACCTCATGTAATTGTTTTTGGCTCATTGATCCAGCCTGTCCATATCCCCCTGCAGAGACTTCCAACCCTCCAGCAGATCAACACTCCTGCCAGGCTTGGTGTGGTCTGCATAATGACTGAGGGTCAGAAGGGGAAACTCTTTCCTGCTGGATGCATATCAKTGGGGTCATGGGCAACTGGAAGTTGTTAAATATATCATCATGTTTTAGRCAAAAAACACAGGCTCTGATCTGTCTCTGGTATTTAAGATTAATTAAGTACATTAGAGTATGTTAAGAGGACTGTGAAAGAGATATTTCCTGAGTGCTTATGTTATAATTAATACCCGTGTTCCAGATCTTCAAATAAGACAAAAATATTGCAAAGTTATCGTATTGCAGAGCAGGAAAATATTATGAAARCTTCTTGACAGTTGTAAAAGAAGCAGGTAAAAAATCCTAGCATTATTTATAGATCATTTCTGTAAATATATAATAGCAGATAGATGAAAGTGTAAGWAGTGTTCCTAGAATTAATCCTGTGCTACAAATCTTAGCTATGAAAGCATGTCATGAACAAAGTAAAATAAATTAATCTTTATTGATTACCATAGGATAAATAATTTGTACACATTGTTATGTTGTTTTATATGGAATAATTATTGAATCCTTCAGAAATTAACCTCTCAGGATATGTATACATTTATAGGATTACACAATAACTCCCTAGAACAACAACCCTTGAGTCAGTTGCCATTGGATATCTACATTTCTTTTTTATTTTTTATTCCAAATATTATGTAAGATTATATGACTGTCTTATAGGGTTTTTTGATCTTCTCATTATGCACAAGAAAAGGTTGTTCCAGGAGACCTAATGTATTTTWCTAGCAGGCTGAACAAAGCCAGTTGTATAGGATGCCTTTAATGTTACTAAAAAAATGATGATGTTCGTGTATTCGTATATCTGCATGGTAAACCAAAGGAGTAACAGTCAAATTAAAATTTAACTCACAAAAAGTCTCAACAGACTATATTTCCAAATTCTGCTTTCCTGCTTGATTAAATATATGATATATGAATGTTTATGACAGCAGAAGGTAGGCTGAAGGACAGGCTATGACATTTGTCAAAGAAAGAGTCCATGGTAAGAAATGATAAATCAGTACCAGGTAAGTCTATAGTATCATAATGCAATAGGTTTAGTCTAACAGCATAACCTCTTGTCTGATATCTGGTCATAACCATCACAWAATATACAATTCTTGCCACACTATTATACTATGTTAAAATTGTACTATCTATTACTAGAAATATCTACCTTGTTCTCTGTTTGGGACTTAAAATAATAAAAAAAAATCAATACAAGAAAAAACTTTTATATTTCTTCAACTTGAAAAGAATACATAGCGGGTAAAACATCATCCCAACTTAAAGGCTGTCTTTAAATCAATGCATGGATCTCTACAAAGAACTTTCCTTTGATTTTTTTATACTATAAAGTAGTCGTGTTCTAAAGGTAGTGTTATTTCAGCTGAACCTTAATTTGTGCACAGCTTTGATYGATCTACTACATTGCTAAAACACAYTGACTGCATGAATTCTTTTAAAATAAAGTCTTAATGTCATTACTGTCTGTCAATAAAGGTCTTCTGCTCTGCAAACARTGAATCTCTGCTAATGCTAACTGTTGAAAGGTAATGAACATTCTAAAAGTGCTCTAAGAGTCTCTGAGTAACATCATTGTATCTATCAATCAGATCTGAGATACTGGCGACCAGAAGTGGAGCACCTGACTTGTCTAACTGTATTTGCCATGAATGGATGATGATGAACRATGAATTCATGGTTTCACATGAGAGACAAGTGTGTGAAAAAGAACCTTATGACATTATGATTACACTTCAATTTTGAATTCCTTTCAGGAACTTCACTAAGGCCCACAATGTGGGAGAAACAAAGGTGGGTCTTCTCCATGAGTAAGGAGAAACCAGAAGCTGRCAATCATCACAGCACAGGCAGGAATTTGGAAATTTCTTTCCCAGTGAAATCAATGAGGCTTAAATTTCTAACTGTTTATAAGGAGCTATTATTTAGCAAGTTAAAATGGGACATATCAGGAAAATAAATATTTAAGTCCCTCAAACTAATGCATTTCAGTACCCAAGACTAAAATCCTGAAACCCTGCTTACCTGTCTGCTTGTCTGTAGTTACTTCCTTGGACAATCAGAACACAATACCTATGTTCTGTGGTTTTATTCTGTTTTGTCTTGTTTATTTTTCTCTCCTTCATCATCCTCAGAACCCCATAATGAGAGTTATGACTTCCTTGTAGTAATTTTTTATGTACGTGTCCTTTACATTCATGGTTTTCTGGCTGTCATAGGACTTACTTTTATGCTGGATGGAATCCACTTNTTCCCCTCAGTAATAGTAAGGATTGACCAGCAGCTGATGCTACACTGGAAATAAAAAAAGCAAATATGGCTGGGCTTCAGTCACTGGCTGTGTATTTTATATGAAAAAGATAATTCACTAAACTACATAGCCAGACTTTGAGCTGGGGATTGACATTTATAAACTTCCATTTATTGAGTACCCTACCATGTAGACTAGAGAATTATTTCATTTTCACTACCCWGGGGAAGTTTCAAATGGAGATATTTTCTTCTTCCTCCCTAGCTCCCTACACAAAAACTATTCAAAAGTTTCTGCCTAGAGCATTTTCCCTATGATGTGATTCTTAATTCATCCCAGGTGGATGAGGAAGCTGAATGCTCATCTCAGGAATCAGTGCTGGAACACTTTAAACACTCATCATTCTCAATACACAGGGAAAACTGTCCCATCCCTGTGTGCTCTTTTAATTTGGTTCCTGGTTTTGGGAGAGCTTGTGTTGCTTTGTTTGCTTGTGGGTGGTTTTGCTTTTCCAAATAACAATTTCCAGTTATTTAAATAAATCTGAGTTGAGAAGGATTTTTGGTAAGGCACCGTATGGACTGCAGAATTTTTCATGCCACACAGATGATACAATTGTCACAAGAGACATTTTCTAAAGAGCAGTGGAAAAACAATCAAGCAGATAAAACTACCTCCAGCATCTGTTGAAGCCTGGCAATATGATATACAACCAAAAATGATAGATTTAAAGAAATACTGACTAGTCACAATATCGGAGCACCAGAAGCAGTCTCTATAATTCCACACTCAAATTATTTCATAAACATAATGGTAAGATATATCTTAATATACTATTTCAGTAACGTCACCATGRACAGTCAGAAATCTTCAGGACTTTTATTACCTCCTGCAGCGAATTACTTTCTGTTCTCCTGAGTTCTCTCACAAAGACCTATTCCCCAAGCAGCACTGTTAACATACATGATTTTAAATGCCTTTAAACCACAGTTTCAATAATATATTTGCTAAATCTGTACCATTAACATCAGGGCTTAAACTCTACCCATGAGGGTTCCTTAAAGTTCATGTACTTGCAGTCAGAATTTGACCTTTAAATAAAGTTAAGACTCATGTTCTTTATTCAATTTTGAATTATTCTGTTTATTTAGAATTACCTCACTCAAATTATAGGGACAATTTTTTTTTGAAAATTTTAATTTTCTACTTCTCAGAGAAAATTCTTATACAACCATTACAGTATCTGCACAAAGAATTAATGTCTCAAATAGTTTCAGTTATTTTGGATGCATTAGGTATCTTTTTTGCTAATACAGGTGTCTTTTTAACTCACATAGGATTTACTAGCATCCTTTGAATTTTTTAATCTCTGAAAATGTGTTGGAAAGAATAATCTTTATAACTGGTATACTTTATTACTTTTAGTATTTAAAATACTCTAACCATTAATTAGCAGGTTGTTTTGCTTACCTCTGGTCATAACTGCCCAGAGATACAGTGTTGGACAAACTAAGATTTCTTTAGTTCATTTGTTTAGTTTTGTAGGATTTGAGACGGGGGGTGGGGGTGAAGCTTTTGGAATATGCAGTCAGCTACCATACATTAGTGAGTTGCACATCATCACAATCCAGTCCCTGGTTTCTTTTTGTAGCAAAAACAATGTGTGGTCCCCTTACACAAAGCTTGTTGCAAATCCGCAAATGAGTTCTGGCACAGAAATGCTTCAGGGAAGTTACACATCTCATTTCTGGAGTATCTACTTTTTTTCTGTACCTGAGAGTGTAATTTTCAAAACCAATAATCTGCATTAACTTTCAAAGGCATTTGTTTGTCCAAAACCAGTTTCMTTAGCAAGCATCGAAAATCACCAGCAACCATAGAATGCAGGAGAACAACTGTAGCATAGTTCTGCAACAAATATTGCTTTCATACACTGCTTGGCAAATCTTTTTCAGAGCACTACTGGTCCTGATTCTTAGTATTGTTCAGGAATTACGTTTGTACTTTAGACAGAGCTTTTTCCTCTGTATACATAATCTGTTTTAAGATCCTAAGGTTGGAATATAGCTGCATCATTGCTCTCAGGGGACATTGACAGCTTGTTTGGTATTCAACACAATCTTAAAAGCCTACATCCTCTGCTTAAGCACAAAGAATAGAAGAGAAACCCCTCCATAGTAGCTTTCTGGAACAGAATCTAGAGTAAGGCAGTTTGATAAAGTACATGCAAGGCTATTACTAACTGAAACCTCKACAGTTTTTTCAATGTTTAGAGTACTAGAAGGATGGCGGGGGGGGGAATCCTTTTGTTATGATTACATTGGATCAGAGACATTCTTTCAGAAGTAGGTAAGATATAATATTTTTATTCTCCTAAAATCAGGGGTAAATATGCTACTGAGAATAGTGGGAGATAACTAAACTGCATAGACATTAATTCATTTAAAGAATTTCTTTGTTCATTTGAAAGCATAAAATCTAGCCTGTAGGATGAGTCACGTAGGGTTTTTTATTAAAATCTTGTTGATCCTTTTTAGTCACTTGAAAACATATATATAACCATGAAGATTCATCACTACTCTGTGTTTCTGACTTCGTCCCCAAAATCCCCATGGCAGCCAGAGGTTTATTTCAGCCTTGAGATATTTTTGTTCTGCTACTATTGACATCTATGCTTTTAGGCTTGCAAGTCTATACACAGTTTTCCAATTCACCCCTCTCTTGTGAAATTCTCCATTTATAGAACTCTGCAGTGCTTAAGAGCTGTATCCTGCAATGAAATGAACTTTAATGATGTGTGAGACTTTGGTTGGCTCTATGTGAATAGGATCCCAGCCTTCTTTATCCGCTTGTTTATTGTGCAAAGTTATTTGCTTTACTTTTTAACATTTAGTAACATTGTGAGCTCCTTAATTTAAACACTACTAAAGATGACTGATCATCAACACAATTGCCAATTAATTTTGCAATAGAACAATTATTTTAAGTAAGAAGTAGGAAAGAAGCAGACTGAAGATTTATCATTCAGCTCTGTGACACCTCATGGCCATCATCCTAATAAGTTATCAGAGTTGCTAAAATATCAATTTGGCACATGGTTTCACATGATTGCTTGCATTCCTACTTAGGGTCTATCACTTAATTCTTCTGTCATTAGAAAATTAAATCAATGATTCTGGCCAGAACTGGAGATAGCCTGATATTTATATTTAAATTGACTATTAATTGTTGCATCAGAGAGCTATTCTGAAGCTTGAAGTATCCRAATTGGATAATGAAAAATGTGATCATATTCACACAGACAAGTGGAAGGGAGAAGCAAAAAAAAAAAAAAATACATCAGCGAGAAGCTTTTAATCAGGCAACACTATTGATTTTCCTGAGACGAAATGAAGAAAATAAAACAAACGAAACAAAAAACTTGTGCATGGTTAATTAACTGTAAAGAAAAGCTTATAGGTTTTTTCCTCATTCCTGTCTTTGCTGGCAAAATCTCTGCTTGGAAAACAGTGTCTGATCTCTAAAGTGTTAAAGAGCTATTCAACTGTATTTCTCTCAGCAGGAGTACAATTAAATATGAAAGTACATTCCTTTGGTCATGTAACTCCCTTCTCAAGACAGGTAATTAGCCAGAATATAAAACGAACAAACAAACAAAAAGCAAAGAAATGCCATCATGTATCTATCAACACATAATTTCAAGGATAGAACAGATCATATTTGAAAACAATTTCAAATAAAATACACAAAGAAACTGTTAAAAAGTCRTATGTGGTTATGCTCTGAGAAAGGAGAAACTAGAAATCTATAAAATTCTCTAAGCTGACAATATTCTAATCTTAAAAAATTTTAATACTTTTTGGCTGTTTGAGAGAGTCAAGAATATAAAAATTTTGGGAACCATTTTCCCTCAAATGAATTCTCTTACTACTGAGAATGGAGGGGGGAGAACCCTTAGTATAGAAAAACAGGCAATAAAGATTATATAAATGGTACAAAGAACACCTTTAGTAGATCGAAGATGAAACTCATCTGTACAGAGTGACAGAATATTCTGAGTTGGGAGGGACTCATGAGGATCATCTAGTCCAGCTCTCAAATGAACAGCTCATACAGGGATGAAACCCACAACCTTGGTGCTATCATGCTTTAACCAGCTGAGCTAATACCAGAGTTCTGCACCTGTACACTGTATGTCGGTCTACTTTGTCTTTTTTCACAAAGGAAATTATCTGCGTCACTGCAGAGTGTGACAAGAGCTCTTGTTTTTTTTTCCCGTTGTGCTCAAACACATTAAATACAGAGATTCTGCTTCAAAAGCATGAGATACATCACTCCTAATGAACTTGTACTGTGCAGATGCCCATTTGTGCAAGATTTCCAGATTTTTGTAGCTCAATAAGATCTAACAGAATCCCAGATGAAAGACAAGATTCCTATTGTTTCTAGAGATGTGTGGGTCTATCAGTGGGGAAGTCTTGTGAAAAAAAAGCTGGAGCTATGACAGCTTATTTTCACGACAGCTGTATGAAACTTYCCTTTACTTTGAGGATCTTGTCTAAAGATTTTTTGAGTATGTCCGGACCYCACAGCTAGATAGTATCTGATGAAAATAGTGACAGCATCAAACAGGGATCCTGTTTGCTAAATAAGATACTAGAATTGAAACTTTATTGATTTATCTGAAAAATGGCTCTTTCAAGGAAGAATAAAAACGGATTATATTATTCTTCAGTCTGAAGGTCGGGTGCTTTCCTTAAATAGAAAACACATAGATTCTCTGTCAAACAATATGTCACAAAAGAACTTAGAGGAGTGTGAGTACCTCCAGTCTCCTGTGCACCCCCAGATATTCACATAACATCAGTAACCAGGAAGTCAGGGCAAATTCATGAGTGATGTGGCTCATTAACAATATGGATGTGAGTGTATTTATGAGGTAAGTGGGGATGAATTTCTGTTTTCCATGTCTTATTTCAAGGCCACATTTTTGTAGCTTTCTTACAAGGGAGACCTACTATAGTGAAAAGGGGCTGTGGTGTCAAGACAATTTCTGTCAGGGAAAATCTGAATTTATGTCATTTTTCATTTGTTTCTGTATTCTGAGTGTTCATTTCATTAATTTTGCAATATCTGTTAGAAAGAAGATATAATTTGTAGACTTAGTTGTTAGTACACAGGAAATGCAGTTGTTTCCTGTGTCTCATTGGCTGAACATTTTACCATGAAAACCTTGACCCTATTCCTACGGTTTTGTCTGCCTCTTTTTAAAAATACTATTGTAATAGAAAAATCATTGTATTAGTATTCAATGGTTAGTATTACCCTAGATTTATCTTCTTTGGTGAGAAAACAAGGATAAATCTCGCATTTATGAATATCAGATAAGTATGGTCATCAACAATAAGAGAAAAATTTCCTCAGAAATAAATGTATGGAATTGCTTCCACTGGTAAAGAGAAGAGGGTGGTGACAGTCACTGTGGGATGTCAGGCAGCCAYCCCAATGATACTTTATCTTGAATTTTTAAGCCTGAGGATTTGGCTTAGTTTTTRATTTGTTTTTCAAATGCTACTGTGATTTAAGATCCTACTGATTATGCCAGTGGCAGTGGGTTGGTTTACAGTCAAATAAAAACCCACAGTGGGAAATTTTCCAGTGTCTGACATACTGTTGAAAAGGGTAGAAGTCAGATCTTGAAGCCAGGATTATTTTACTTTTTTTTCCCCAAAATAGCATTGAAGAAAGTTTTTAAGCAAATGAAAATACTTAAGTACAGTCTCATTTGGACACTGTTTTGGAAATAAGAGCACAATTTCATGAATTAYGCTGAAAACAACACCAAAAATTCTGTCTGTTAAACCTATAATCAGAAGCTACTTATGTGATTTCTACASCAAGGCACATTGAGAGACCACAAAATAGCATTTACAAAAATTTACCCAGTCCTTCTGTGTTGGCATTTTGTCCTTAGTTTTAAGCTAGTGTCACTACAGCAAGATAAAAACTCATCCTGTGTTACCTGTGATAAGCTTTCATTTCTGCTTTTGATTTAATTTCCTCTATTGTCATTGTTTATAAAATTTCATGAAGTAAATTACACTGGATAGAAGTGAAAGTCTTGGAGCACTATATCCTGACTTTGTGCAACTGCCATGGTATTCATAGTGTATTTATAATAGCTTTAGGAATTTGATTCATACCTTACATGCACGGATCTCATTACTTATCATTTAAATTATTCCATCTTTCCATAGATCTTTCACTTCTGCCCAAACTACTTTCATTCCCCACCAGCCAAACACATCAGCTTTTAAATATAATATTAGAGGTGTCACTCTACTCCAGTAATTCAAACATCATCTGTCTTATCATATTTTCAGTTTCACAGCTCCCAAAGACATCTGGCTATCTTGAAGKCAATGGGAGTTAGATACATAATCTGCTTAGGTGCTTTTGAAAATCTCTTACATGCCTAATGACATATTTAGGGCTCTTCTGTAAAATAAATGACTGATTATTCTGTATAATATTACAMTGTCTTATACTGTAACCCTTTGATGTGCAGATTTTCCTTGAAAAAAATCATGTTTAGCACTGAGACTATTTTTTTCTGCACTATTGACTATCATCAGAAGAAAAAAAACACAGTGGGAGAAAGAGAGGCTTAGACAAGACACAGGACTACATGCTTGTAAAATCTTACARTGTATTTAAGGAACAATTTTTTAAAAGCTTAATTAAATCACCTTAAGCATATCATTGAGTAACAACACTACTCAATCATATCACTGTATAAAGAATGAGAGGGGTGAGAGGTATTGGACGTACTTATCTAGTATCAAACTGTTAAAACTACCATGAAAAGTATTGCTCATATTTCCTTATTGAATCAAAGGATCAAAATTCGGCTTTAACTTCATCCCAGAGAGAGTATTTCATTGAAGTGCGTTCAAATATTTGATAAGGAGTTGTGTGCAAACAACAGGAGAGTTCATCTYTTAATCCATAATTTTGTGGTAGTCCAATTGCAATGAATTTGATCACATTTGAGTGAGTCCATGCCAAAATTCAGGGGAACATTTTTTAACATGCATGTTGAGGGAGTAGGCAAAGAGCTATTTAAATCTGTTTAAATCAAGAAGACTCCTTTTAATCTGAGGGGACAGTGGGAGTGGAAAGCCTGACTTCTTTATGATTTAAAGATTGACCGAGTTTGCAATAGCTTTTAGTGCTTTGAAGAAGCAAAGAATACTGCTCTCAGTCAAGAGCAGAACAGGAAAGTGCCACTAAAGCTCTTCACAAACCATCACATAGACAAAGTAAGAGAGTGCTTAGTATTTTCCTGTTCTGGAGCATGAGAACTTACCAGAAGGTTAATTTTCTGATTAATTCTACTACAGAACGATACAGAAGATACGAGGTATACGTCAAGGCTTAAACAAAGCTAAGACCCAACTACCAMTTTGCCTTAATTTTTGCCCTTAGACATTTTATACATTTTTATCATAAATATGTATTATTAAGAAGAATTTTTGAAAAAGAATGTTTAACTATTTCTACAATTACCCTCAAAATGAATATGAATTTGAGAAGCAAGAAAAATTTGATCTAAACCCTCTACAAACATAATAGTCATTACAATGAGTTGTGAAGGGTTTGAGTTATGCCTGATCAACACATTTTAAAGTCTGAAAGGTGTTAACGAATTAATTATGCAGGTGTCTGGTGCTGCTAACCAGCCAGCTTTCCCACCRGTCGGCATATAAGGGGTACAACTTTATGCCTTTTCGGTGGGTCTGAACCTCAAGCAGGAACATGGACGGTGTGGAAGAAAAGGAGGACTCTCACAGGAGTTTCCCTAGGCTTTATTCCACCCAGAGGGCTGCCCACAGGCAGTGAGCTCTGGCTCTCTGTGCTCACCTTTAGTACAGGGGGCGTACACCGAGCAGGGAAATACCTGGAACCAATCCTGTGAGGGGGGCAGGGGGGAGTGACCAAGGACAGGGGACACTTAACAGAACAATATATTAATAGAAAGGGGAGTGGGGAACTTGAGAACTTGCTGACTCACCCTGAAGCCTCACTAGAACCTTCCAGGCTTTAGGGCGGGATGGCAGTTGTGATTGACAAGACCTGTCACCAGGGAAAGACCACAGGGGGTTTGGGAATGGGGGTGARGAACAAACCATTATAAAACAGATAACAAAAGCAYACAGAACTTTGGAAACCCAAAATGCGCACYGCAACACTTGATGTTCTTCCACAATAAAAATGTGAATTAAAAATATTGATCTCAGGTTTAAAATTTGCTTCTGAATGACATTCCTGATTTTTGGACTTGATATTCCTAGGAAAGGAGACAGGCACACCTTTCACATAAAAAATCCTGTTACAAGCACACTCTGTATAAGAGCTAAGAATTTATTCTTGGGCCAATTAAAATGTTATCGGTGAATCAAAATAAAACAATTACTGTCATTAGTCTTGTTTACAGCACCATTATTACTGCCTCCAAAGTCCTTGCTGTCTTAAAAAAAATGAAAATTGCATATGCTTTCATCCTATAACTCAAGAAGAAATTGTGTTGTTTAAATGCAACAAAATATCATATGTTATGAGATTAGATCAACATATTTTACTGATTCAAGTCATATGGCTAAATATCTTTCTGTTTGATGACAAACCCATCTACCAGAAAGATATTGGGGCTTATAGTATAATTAGTTAAAAGATAAAAATATTGAATGAAAAAGAAAATTTAGTCTGGTTTTCTGGGCATAATGAATTTTTGACCTAGGAATATGTCTAAGAATGAGGACTTAGAGAAAATGTGGGRG
The DNA here is from genome assembly GCA_003546035.1 of Mixornis gularis. Taxonomy (NCBI): domain Eukaryota; kingdom Metazoa; phylum Chordata; class Aves; order Passeriformes; family Timaliidae; genus Mixornis; species Mixornis gularis. Next base: position 2,632,596 of record QVAJ01000049.1, on the reverse strand, counting down.
AATCTAAGTGATATATTTACCTTCAAAATCAAAAAAGAACAAAAAAGACCAGAGGTATCCACTGGGTTTATGACACAGTCTCAGCCAATAATGACCAAAAAAACCCGACCAACCAACCAACCAAAAAACAAAACAAACAAACAAAAAAAAATCCAAAAAACAAACACCAAAACCAAGCTACCACTGTACAGTAATTAAAAGTAACTTTATGCCATCATTGTAACAAATTACCCCAGAGCATCCTCCTCTCAATTGCACCAAAATCATAATATTCTCTAAATTTGTGATTATGGGAAAAAAGGATACCAAGAAAAATATGTTCAAAGAACCTTTGTGACCACTGGGGAATAACACATACATACATACATACATACATACATACATACATACATACATATATATATATATATATATATATATGTATATGCACACATACATAGATGTATTTTGAATTTCTCGGACAGTCATCAGAAGAACTACAATATATACTCAAACAAGAGATAGAAAAGCAGTTCTTTTTCCATCAAATATTACCCTGTAATTTTTGTTTTGGTTCTGAAGACTATCAGTCAGTTTCTCAGATAYCATATTATCCAATTTACAATTCAGAGATCTTGTTTGCATGCTTTCAACTCAGCAACCTTTGAAAAACAAAATATGACACCCTGTCCTGACGCATGTCCCTGGTACGAAATAGTGAAATAGTGCCCCCAACTCCCCTCAATTTAAAAAAAAAAAAAAATTAAAAAAAAAAAAAAAGAGAGAGAGAGGAGTTTGATTCTAATATGATTGCTTACATGAAGTTAAGGAAGTAAGAATTTGGTCACCAATTATGTGATTCAGGTATCTGTACAAGACTCACATTGCTGTTCAACACTTCTTTTTTATATCAATATATTTTAATTATTCTATTAGGTGTTTTGTAAATAGCTTGCCATTAGCACTTTTTTTTTTCTTTTTGTCTCAGTGAAAAAAAAAAATACAACAACACTTATTTTTCTACCAGGAGGCTCACACAAAATGAAATCTGTGGAAGACAGTTTTTCATCATCTGACTCCCTGCAACATCTAACATTTTCGTTGCTCAGTCTAAATCAAAATCTCAAAAAGAACCTTGCTATTCTTTAAAAATATTTTATTTTCTCTGAAACCTTTGACAAAAATGCCAAGTAGGACAGTGTCCTTGATGTTTGCTTTCTCATCAGATGGAAAACAGATCACCTGTTATAAAATAGCTCTGACAAGTCTATTGCAATGTCAGCTTTTCTTTCTGCGGCTTTCTTGTGAGAAAGATAGTTTTCCCTGTAGTTTTAAAGGGCTCTAATTTCAAATATATTAAAAAGTTCCTCTCTGTCAGAGCTGTAAGCTCTGGAAATTTCTGAGGAGAATTTGCATATATTAGTTTATGGGCATGAATTACAACTTGCTTGTTCCTGCTTCTGAAAGACATCTTTGATCTTTTGCTTAAAAAAATGGAAATTGAATTTGAAGGTTTAAGTAGAAAAATAAAGAATTATCATATGTAATGTTTACTTCATAATTTCCTGATGCTTATCAGAAAACTGAATTGCAATTAAATTTTCCATCAATTTTAACAATAACATGTAATATAATACAAATTATACAGTGCRTATGATGTATTTGCATGTCTACCTCCATTGTATTTAAAGTGAAAAATTAAGTCTAATGACAAAAAATGGTCTCCTGGAATACGCTGAAAATATGTTTTAGTGATCACCAATAAAATGRCAATAATAAAATTTGTACAAATAAAAGCCATTAAAGGGGAGAATTTAACTTAAAGCCATATCCATGAAAATGTTACTAAACTTGTTAGAGACATTTTATGAAATCAATTTTTATATATTCCMGAAAGCACATAAAATTATTATGGTCTTTGACCACTTACATATAGTGATATGTTTATAACATATCAATGGTTATAGCACATTTCAAAAACCTGCAAATCATTTATGACTGGCATCTTAATATTAACTGTGGCCCTCAAAATAATGATAAATTGTACAGAAAACTTTGACAAAGAACTTTTTATACTCTATTTGTATGATTCCAGCCTTGGTGGAGGATAGGATTCTGTATGGTAGTGTGATCACAAATATTTTCATATGTTATTATTAAAATAATATTTTATAAATAAATTCTCAGAAAGGCACGTTATAGAGTAACATTGAATGAGCAGTGTGACAACTAAAAGATTAGTCCAGTTTTAAAAATGCATTRTTATTTTACAGGGCAGTCCCACTCTGTCCAAGTACTAAGTAGAACAGATGTGGTGGAGGAAGAAGTTAGACAGTTTGACACATTTTTGACCCCATCTCAGGTATTTCCTGAAAYGAAGCTGTAATTATTATGCATGTTGCAGGTTATGCTGATGAACTGATAGAAGAGGTTGTCAAATTATACAGCACACAATCACTCAATGACACAGCAGAAAAAAGAGTGGAGCAAGGTTTGCAAGTCTGTCTACAACACGTAAGTTTCCAGGCAAAATGAGCATTCTGGAAAGYCATATGTCACACTTAGGTAAATGAGACATGCATATGTTGTGGACACGAAAACACCCATTAAAAATAGGGTGGTGAATTGTTTGTAAATTATCAGATGGGATCCAGATCAATCACTCTGTACAAATGAGAGAAAAGAAAGAGACACATTCCTGTTTCCAAATGGACACCACCAATTCTACTTAAGAGGCTACCTCTTTATTTTAATTTATACTCTTTGCTTGGTGAAAAGAGAAAGCTATATAATGTGAAAAGACTGCTATTAAATCCAAGGCAGATAGCACCTTAATAAAAAACACTAGTTAACAAAAGTGAAGATTAATATGAAAGGGGATTTTAATAGTTMAAAAAAATAATTATTTCAAAAGAGTCACAAGCCACTTCATAGTAAAAAGTAAAGCTCACAAAATCTTTCATTAAATTACTGATGTTGGCAAATCAGTCTTGAGAACTACAAACCAAGAAATAACTAAATCTTTATTTCACTTTGAGATTTATTTTRGTATATTACAAAAGCAACGTATTAAACAGAGCCTTTGGGTGGCAGTATAATCTACCATTTTTCAGTGATCCATTCACACGTTATGCTTGCTTCAGRGTGGTTTCAAACCTCGTAGTGATCCATTTGATTGTAAATGTTCTTCTCTCCAAATAACATAATTGATGATAAAGATCTTTGAATAAGCTTAAAAATTCTGTCTTTTACAGAATTTTTCAGAGAAGGAAAAAAAAAAGTGAGGAAAGGGAAAGGAAACAAGAAGAAATGAAGGAAGGTGTCTCTTATTTGGTGCCATTTATTTTGGTTTTTACACAATGCAAGCTAAAGAATCAACTACATATATCTACTAACAGATCTTCATGAAATTTTTTACTTTATAYTGAGCAATAAACTCATAAATCTTCTCCATTGCCTTTTTCTCCCATATAACTACTTGTTATTATTTGATAGCTCAGAAGATATCTGAGTRGCCCGTGTGCTCATCTTGATGGGGAAGGGGGACAGAAAATAAGAGAATTACTTTTCTAATTTTGTTGTGGTGATCATAATCATCAACATATACTTTTCTTTATGTTTTTACTTTCTTTCAGAGAAATTTTAATTTGATTTGGTAAACATTTGAGAGATGTCATCATTACAAGATGATAGAATTTGTCCCACTGTAACTTATTGTTAACAGGAAGAATATGTAAGTAGAGAGCACGTAAATATAATGTTGCGGGCCGAGGCTGGGCATGTCCCACTTCAGGGACAGAAAGAGGAGCAAGCACACACAGCATCATGAGGGAACAATTCTTCTCCCTAATCAAAACATCTGACTCCATTTATGTACATTTGTACAAAGGTCCAGAGATTGGCCACATAGGTTGCCACCTCTGTAACCTGGATGGTGAACATCACCRTCAATCATTTCTTCTCTCAGWGGAGAAGWATGTAAACATTCTGAAAATAGACATTCTTTAGATGAAGCTGCGTGAGAAAGTTCTTCACTAAGACAAAAAGRCAGAAAGCTCAGGGCAACAATATAAAATTTCAAATTTAGCCAACATGTTAGGGCTAATGCTTTTGCTACAAATACCTGCTGATMTTTGTCCATTCATGTCTTGGTTTTCGGTTGACTTTCACAGGCTGACTTGCCTTCCAGTGTTGAAACTTTYATTAGAGGACATTGCAGATGATTGAGAGTATATACAAAACTTCTAGTAAGCCCAGAAGTACTTGGATTTTCACCTTTAGTACAGATTACAGATAGCTTTGTATCCCCATCTTAAACAACATATACACCTTGATTACGAGAACTGTTTAAGATATGATCTCATAGAAATATGTTATTAATAACAATTTCAAGAAGATGAAGTTTAAACCAAATGTCAGATAGAAAATACAGCTATTCCCAGAGTTAATTGAATAGCTGTAGCATTGTCATCGTCATCGACAATAGAGTATCACTGTTCACGTGCGATTACAAAAATGTTGGATTTCTCTACTCTGAAGATTAAAAAAGTTTAGCTGTAATCCAGGTCTTGTTTGACATGACATTTTTTAAGGAAAAGCTCAGTAACCGTTGTATTTAGCAGTAATAGGATAACATGCCACAGTAGTTGCAATAATTGTCCAACATTCTTATTGCTTAGCTGCTTTTCCTTTGTTTTTTTTTTTTTCCCYATTTTATCCTCTATTCCCTCCTTCCATTTCCCATGAGGAACAAGCTTGAAAAACATAACATATTTCAGATAAAATAAAACAAAACACTCACACAACCTCATAAACAAAATAAAAGACAAGAGAAACCCCAGTCTACTCAAACATCTTTGTGAGGGATAGAAATCACAATGATTTGTACAAGTGACAATCTATTTCTTTGAATACAACAAAAACACATCTATTATTCAATCAAAGAGGCAGTGAAAACATTATGTTTTGAATAACTGACAAATTTTACATATAAAAAAGTTATTTTTCTTTAATTTTCATGTGTGTGGTCATGGTCATTCTCAAAATAATTATTTCTGCACATGTATTGCAGCCTTTAAAAACCTAAATAAATTATCTTCCCCTCTCCTAATATTCTTGCTGTCATTTTATTGGACCAAGTTTTTGATATATTATTAGTTTTTTCTCTAGGCTGACAAGGAAGGCTAAAGGAAGTTCAGATAAGGATTTGGAATAAATCACCAATTTGAGTTCTACATTTACTTTTGCTAAAGCAAACTAAAGGACATTGTCCAGTCTGAACCATATGAAGTGTGAATGGCTTCTTAGTGTAAGAGATATATGGCTAATAGACCAAAAAATGAAATGCTACCCGAGGCAGAAAKGCACACTGAGTTTGATGCAGGAGTTAATGAAATAAAATAAACATGGGTACATATAAAAACCTCAGTAAATATTACGCTCCATGTTTAGGARGAAAAAAAGAAAAAGAAAAAAGATAAAATAAAAAAAGCAGCCTTACAGTGAACTCAAGAGCCTCAAGAGAGCTTGAACTGCTCAGAGGTAGAGTATGACAGGAATGCCACAGGTTAAGTGGAATTTCTCGTAAGAATATTGTGTGACATGTGATAGAAGATGAGTAGACTAGCCACATGGGAAAAACAGGAGCACCTTAATTGGACACTTGTTTGCAGCTCTGACTCGAGCAACTCAAGGAATAGCAGCACAGGAAGAGTAGCCAGATATAACACTAAGAGGCTGAATGAGACTTCAGGCTGTGATAAGAAGCATGAAGTTAAAAAAACAAAAATTAATAGATGGATAAATTACAAAAAAGGAACAGATGAGAAGATCAGGATAAAATAATCAGTTTGGCAAGAAAGAGTATGTTGATTTTGTGGTCTCAAAAATAAATTGTATCTTTGAAGTTTCAAGTAAAAAAATACCTTTTTCTTCAAATGAAATTAAAAGAAGCCTTTGTAAAGAACAAAGCTGAAAAGCTCAAGTGCTTCACAATTTGCTAAGCTACTCCTTTTGCCCTCAAGTTGAATCTAATTTACAAGATGAAAAGAAGTGACTATTCTTATTTGTTGCTATAGCCTGGAAAGACAAAATCTGGTGGGGTTTTTTTGTTTCTTGATTTATTTTGGTTGTTTTGGTTGGGTGGGTAGGTGGTCTTTCTTGATGCACTTCTTCATCAGCAGGGCCTGAACTGTTGTCCTAAACAACACTGTTGTTCACACCTCATCTCACTGGTGGAAAATGCAACAATGAATACAGACTTTGCTAAAGCTGGTCTCTGCTAAACACGCAAATCTGGTCTGTACAAAAAAGAGGCTGTGACAGATTTTGTAGAGATGAGATGCCATTTGTGGTGAGACGCAATTGTGTGGTCTGTATATATCTACATTAAAAGTAAGTTAATGTGTGTCCAAGTAAGTAAACAAAAAGTGATGAAAGACATGAAGCASTACCCATAATTTGAATCTTTTTATACACTGAACACCCTGTAATCTCCATATCCAAACTCTCTATACTCTTTACTCCATAAAGAAGATAATAGCGATGGAGCCCAAGATTTCAGTTTGTCTTTTTCCATTGACTAGTCACATGTGATTTTTTTTTTCTCCAAAGGCATTTTTATAAGTAATCAGAAGCAATATTCAGCACTTTACATTTGGCATTCAATATTCTCAGTATTATAGAATTACCAGCATAATTCCTGAGTGCACCKTTGTGTCTACTTAACTGAGTCTTTGCACAAATAGCTCCAGGTCTACTAAAAAAAGGCCTTTTTTTTTTTTTTTTCCTTTAATTAAACAGTTAGTCAAATATTTCTTCAGCACCTTTGCAGCTTGGAATTTTAAAAGTGAGAACTAACAGCCACCATATAATGGCCTGGGTTAGAAGGGACCTTAATGATTTAGTTCCACAACCCCTGCCATGGACAGGGACGACTATCACTAGGCCAGGTGCTCAGAATCCCCTCCAACCTGGCTTTAAACGCTTCCAGGGATGGGGCATGAACACCAACATGCCATCAAGTTACTGCTTTGCAAACATCTGCCTAGGTTCCTGAAGGATCTCTCTTAATTCTTATTTAATAAGATAAATTATGATTCTTCTTCCTATTTTCTCTAAATACTGCCTCGTGCTGAAGGAAAAAACATATACACAGGTGTAGCTGACTCTTTTTCAATTTTTTAATGGATATCTTGGCTTATAAATATATTGCAACATGTATGTTTCAAACAGTATGCGTGGCTGTTGGCGGTTTTGGGGCAATTTAGTTTGGTTTTTCTAAAGAAACAATTTCTAAGGTCATCATCTTTTATTCACTAAGCCGTTTCCACCTTTAGAGAGACTTAGTCTATGGGAAGCCCTAKGAAGGTCCTCCGCAGTTCTTCAAGTTTAGGTGGGGCGTTTTCACAGCAGGTATCCAGACTAATTCTTACAATTATGCAAGGCAAGGTTTATTTTATGAATTTTACTGTGAGCTACTGAGGACACCACTTCATGGTTTGGTTTCCCCAGGCACACAAAAGTGAAAACTATCCCAAATTTCTGCTCACATTCAAAGTGTCTGGACATTCTCAGTCCTAAGGAGTCAGATTCAAGTGCATTAAACACAATGCAGCTCAGACAGATAGGAAGCTCTGAGGCAAGGTGTAAATATCCATGGGGTTTGTGCTTTTTAATCTACTGATTTATCTGAAGGCTAGTATAATGTTTTAATAGATTAATTWAAAAAAAAAAAAGAGAAAATTCTTAACAGGCACTGTAATTAGATTCTGAAAATAATTTCGGAACTTCAAATGATAGGTGCTTCATCATTTGTAGCCTCTAACAAGAGATGTATTATAATTTCTAGCAGAAGGTGTAGTTAAATTGTTGTGAATTGAAAACACCTCAAATTCAGAAGCTACCAATGCTGTCGTACAATATGCATTAAGTTATACTGAGGTGATCATATTGATTCATTTAAGACATGAACTCTGAGAATATGTGAAATTTTGAGAACAAATGTCATGTATATCTTGCAGTAGAATTAAAATTTAAAGTGTTCAGCTAAAAAAAATATAAAGTGATTCCAATTACAAGGATGTCTCTTGAACTTAAGATCACAATAGATTGTGACATCATAAAGCACCCRTTTTGGTATATTTAGGTCACTACATAGTCAGTTGGACAATTAACAGTTAAATGAAAGCATATGTTGCCTGCAATAGCTCAGTARTTATGTGTGATAAAAGTGAATTTCCTAAAGTATTTTCAATGTTTTAAGTAAAACTTGTGAAGGTATCTTAAATTGCTCACTAGCCTGCCATAAGAAGGATATGTGAATTAGCTCTGGAAAGAATAGCATMATGTGTTCCAGATGTGCTAAAATCTTACTGGAATTGATTTCTTTGATGTGCCCCATACTGCCTTTGTGCTGTATATTTAGCTGTCCTACAAAATCAGTGAAAAGAGATTCATCTCTTTTCAGTATTTACAGTGCAAAATGTACCAGTCTATTAACTATAAAGGCAATCTAGTCCACTTGGCAGTCAAATTAATCCTACTCATAACATGAGCACGGTTCCAAGTGCATGCCTAGTGCTCACTGAGATATCTCTCTCCATTCAGCCTCTCAAGGACTACATCTAAAGCAAGAATCAAAGATAAGATCTATCTACCTTTACTTCCTGACCCATCAAACAAAATTCTCTGTCAAACAGCTTTTCTATCACAGTATGATGATGACATTATTACTCATATAAACACCAATTACTTTCTGAAGCTGTAATACCCATCTTCCATGCAAAAATTTAGAATAAATCCCTGTGGAAAAAAAAAAAAATCTCCTAGACCCTTCTGTTTTATCTTTAAATATTTATGTTAATATAAAAAATGTGATTTTCAACTCTCATTGTTTYACTGGATTTTGGTTGTCTTTCTTCCATAGGTACAACMTTAAGTAGTAGTTATCCACAGATCTGAAGATTCTACAACATTCCCAAACATTTCATTCTTTACTACCACTAAAAGAAGATATCATCTAAATATGCAGGTGTGATACTTGTTTTAAATATGTTTTCCTTAATTCTGTTTGTGGCAAAAGTACTACATTGGTAGCTGAACAAGTAAATGAAGAGTCATTGTTATACCGTTATCTACATATTTGGCTCCCAAGATTCAAAGCCAAGACAGGTATCTCCAGATCAATTTTTCCTAAAAAATATATGCAGTCAGGCTTGGACTTTGCCATGAGAAACTTTTAGAAAAAATTCAGTGTGATCTGAAAGAACTAAAGGAATCAGACCTTGAATATGTAAAGAGATAAAAACAAATGTTTGATGAAGTATTTGCTTTTCAGGAGTACCTACTCTGGGAACAACAGCAACAACAATCATGATCATAAAAACTGAGGGAAGAGTTGGAAAATATGATGCCATTGCTCTTAAAAACAAAAAAWTATATCTGTCAACATATTCTTATCTTAGAGCAGTTATTATTATAGTCATCATTAACCTATTCCTTCTTACTTTCTCCTTTTCAAGTAGTATACAAACTCCACATAGACTGTTCAGTTCAATTAAAATCTTCAATTTAATTTCTTATCTTGTAAATAATTATTCCTCAGCAGATAGTTGTATTTTCAATTTATTGCACATGTAAATAATATCAAAAGGTAAAAAGCCTGACTTTGGTAATTTTGAAGAAGRGGACTTTCTTTCCAAATTTCAGAATTGGTTAGGCTGAGTGATATGATTTTCAGGCATAATGAGATTTTTAGACACATTTATTAGAAAGAGCAAAGTTGTGTTTACAAAACCAAAGGCCACTTGTCAATTCAGACAAAAACCTGTCTYTATTTGCTTTTGTGTCAGAAATCCAATAGAGTTATTTATTGCATTCTGCCTGATTTGCTTTATATATCTCTGTAAAAATGCCTGAGTTTCTAAAGTAATTTAAGCTATTCCAGGTATTTGAGCTAAATCATTTAACTCTTTCTATTAAAGAGGGACATAGATATTGCCTTTAATCGCATGAAATAAGCTAACTTAAGTGATATTTATATTCTCATTTTGGGTTTGATCCTGTTTCTATTTCCTTTTTGTAGAAGAAAGCCATCTGACTCTTCCACCTCACCTCKAACCTGACCCTTTGCAGCAGCCATCAGGTGTATCTCCAGACGAAAAGGCATCACCCAGGGCTGCTTTCTCCTCCCAACATCAGGATTTAGTGAACTGGCATCTGACCTGCTGCCTGTACTACTGATGCTTCTGGCATTAATAAAGCTGCTGTGCCACTGAAGGCTTTCTGAAATTCAGCTCTCACTGCTTTGTGTTTCAGCTCAGGTCTTGCTAACATTTCACTGTTATTATTGTTGTTTTAGGGGAATTGCACAACACTGACACAATCAAACCTCTGTGCATTCTTCTGTCTCATTTGTAAACTTTTGATAACAGAGTGTAAGCTTGATCACAAACTTTTAATTATCTTTCTCTCTYTTTTTTTTTGTATATGTTTGAATTAAGATCTGAACAAAAAAGGAGAAATAATTACATGAATGGATCAACAGCCTTCCAGAAGGTGTATGTGATATATTTTCTTGCTAGGTTTAAAGCAAGAAACCTAGGGTTGGGCTCAAAAAAAAATTTTTGGATGAACCTCTGGGTTAGCAGTTCATACTAAGACTACAAATAGTCCAGCTGAAAAAGAGCTTTAATAAAATTACTGTTGTGGTTGCTCTGCTTGAAAAGATCAATGAATWTTGCAGTGATAAGACTAATATTCATATAGAGAGTTGACATAAATATGCCTGCTGCAAGCCAAAACTCCAAAGATCTACAGGAGTTAAACAATTAAATCATCATTTGGTGCATAATTAGTCCAGGATGTATTGCATTTTAGTCTAAAAAAAATGTTATATCACAATAATTGTTATCTAGAAAGARGGAAAGAGAGAGCAAAACCCACGGGAAAAATATTACTAATGATATTTTATGCACCAATGAAAGCTGCTCGTTAGTACAGTTATGAAGGTGATATAAAAATAGAAATAGAATGGAATAGATTTTATCTCTGGTGATGGATATGTCACTAAATTAATAATAGTGCTAAAACTAGGAATAACGTTTTTTGAAAAAATTGKCTATATAACTAAGCAAGCGTGTAAAATCAGTAACAATCTCATTGATAGTTATTTAATCCAATTACTTAGATATTATGATTACTTAATCCACTAATGCTTCATAAGTATAGTAAACRATCAGTATTTCTACATGCTTGAGTAAGGACAAACCATGCTGATCTAGCAGGAAAATGAGTTTACTGCCTAAATGCTTTTCTACATTTTTAGATATATGTTTGTTAAATCTCTTGTTTGATTCTAAGAAATCACTTCTAAATGGAATTAGAAAGAGAAACATTTTATCTATTAAGTAGTGAAAACTGCAGTGTAAATTTATAGGTGAGATTAATAAAAGCAAGTGAAATCATGTAATTTCTACCTTATTTGACAAAACAAAATTAGAGAAGAAAACAGCTTAAATGCTAATTTCAATATTTTCTCAAAACTCCTGTTTTTCATTTTGAACTATTGSTTCTTTTACAAATTTTGCTAGAACTATGAACAAGAATGAAAAACATTACAAAAAAATCTTTTTTTTGAGACAAAAAAATTTAATTATATACAAACCGATGTATTTTCAGTTTTTAACTTAATTTTGAAAATGAAAACATTTTGCACTTTTGCCTGAAAATGTTTGTACTTCAAGACCTTCAATAAATCTAGTGAAAATAAATTAAGCTATACCTCCACTGATACACCATTTTTTTTTTACATAGCTTTCTTTTAAGGTAAAGTGTTGACTTATGTTTTTAGCTGAGACTCCTTTCATCGTGAAATGAGGTGTATCAAAGTTATTCAACTGTTCCTCCCCAGACTCATAAATTAGTAGAGGGWGGAGTGATTGAAAGAGGAAATTTAGGAGAGGAGTACTGTCAAAAAAAGAGTTTATTTCCCTTGGCCACAATGTGAAGTTCTTGGTCGTTTCTTGGACAGCGCGAGGAAGAATTGAGCTTAGAAACCTCTAAGGTATCATCAAGATGAAAAGCAAGGACAAATCAAACCTCAGTTTTATATGTATTTTTCTAACTCACATTTAAAAAACTGAGAACTTTATTGCTTTTTTACATGGATTGGATARTTTTAGAAATGAGCCATAAGATTATTCCTAACTATATTGTCAAATTACAGAACATGATACAAATTATCTTTACGCTTTAGTTGATTRGAGACAGTACTTCCATTGCATTTTTTTTTCTTCAAATAAATTGTTAAACATTTGTAAAATTTTTGGAATTCTTATGTATATTCAAGTCTGTGAAATCCACCAAACATTTATTTTCCAGCTACTATAAAAGGAAACATATTACATTTTCTACATGACTTACTCATTTGAGCTTTAATATGACAGTAACATTAAAAAAAATACAATATTTACATYTACTTTTCCAAAATAGTTTTGCCTTATGAAGACATCAACATATTTTATATTTTTTAGTGGCAGAAGCCGTTGTTAGGATATCCACAAGACTGTGCAGCTGAGTAATTACATATGGCACAAATATTTTAAAATTCATTTCAACCACATTTTATTCATCTACTGGGAAAAAAAAATCAAAAAACCAAAACAAAACAGGAGAAAGTGAAGGAAAACAGATGCTGTTCATATTCTACTGGTAAAGCAGAGTATTTTAACATTGAAAAGTTTTGTAGGTCTACTTAAATAAATGGTGTCTAGGATTTGAATCAACAATTGTCATTTCAATGCCTATGAAAATTCAGAGTCAAACTAAGGAGAAARTCATATCTCAAGAGCACAGCTCCAACTGTGTGTAGGAAGGACTATTCCAGCCCCTTCTATTTGATGTGGGACAYACATATGCTACTGACAAGTGGAAATCTGTTGATTTCCCTATTGTTTTCTGACAGCAGAGATGCACAAAGCATTTTTCTCACCCTTTTTCTACCCTGAAGACAGTTTGTTACATCCAGGTGTCTTATGTAGATCTTATCTTTTCTTGTTAAACAATTTACTATGATACTGTAATAGAGAGTATATTTGCCTGAGGATCTTCTACAGCTCTGAAGTTTTTAAAGGAATTTTTCCAGAATTATTAGCATCGTCTTCTCTTCAAAGTCCTAGTTCTTTGCAAAGAAAATAGTTATCATCCCAGGGTACATGGAGTGATTTAAGGAACTATATTATAAAAACATAAAATACAAAGCATTGCTTCATATGCTGTAAATATTCCATCTGACTTAGGGATCTAGATGGAAATCTTTAAATTAGAGTTAACTTAGAGTCTAAAATACCCAGTGGCGCAAACAGCACATCCGTTCACAAATACCTTTTAACCACTGTTTTTCTTYCTGCTTTTTACACTTTAATAATAACAGCAGTAATCATACTTACACATGAAAATGTTTCAAGTGATTATTATTTCAAATAATAAAAAATAATGCAAGAGCTTGAATATCAATCTGTCCCTTTTAGGAGAAAAAGCGAAAATAATTAAGTAACTATCTGAAAGCTGATAATTCCGATTTGCTTTGGGCTTGGGAGGGGGTAGAGCAATCTGTGTTTTTCAACCATACCATTTGTTATACTCAGAAGAAGATATAAGTATCTGGGATTTTTTACCTCCCTTTAATCAGAATTTGCTCCACAACCACAGATAATTTGTTCAAAAATCCTGAATTTTTGAGGTCTTGCAATAGGGGAGTGCTTATACAAGTACTTGAATACTCAGAACTAAATTTTCAGTCATTGTCTAKATGGTGGAACTTTCCTCTGCAAGGGTTCTTACAGGGATGTGTTCGGGTGGATTCGGTGGGATTCCCCATGGTGCTGTTAAACTCAGTTCTCAAGTTCTCGTAACCAGCTGGTTTGTGCTCCTACAGAAGCACTTCAGCTCAGACATAATCTGTCCCATTGCTGTCGACTTAAACCACACACAAATGAGCTAATTATGGTAATTGTATGCAAAGTCTTGTCTTACTCRACCATTTTCTATTTGTAAAGGTCTTATCTATGTAGGATTTGGTCAGTCCTGCAGCAATAACTTTTCTAGAGGTCCTCATAAAGTCCAGTTTTTTCTAAAGAATTTTAATTAACACATTGAATTATATAATTCAGTGCAGGTATTGTAGGTCTTGCCTGAGAACATCCTCAAGTCAGTCCAGAATTCCTACCTGGAGAGCTCTTGCACCAGCTAATCTCATGCTTTGTTGTAAGGCAGCCAGCATTTCAGCCTTCTCATGGGGCAGACCATCACTCATCACCCCACTATCTCAGCTGTGCAGATGAGTCACGAATGAATTTGTGGGCCACCTGGGGAATGAATGGCCTGAGTGCAGCAGATGTGTCTGCACATAGCCACAGCCCTGATAACCAGCCACATCACTTCACAACACAACCAACTTTTAACTTTCATGCCTTCCAAATCCCATGGTTCTTGGCACAAATGCTATTAGAATTTCAAGTGATACTGGTAAAATAGATAATTTTACCTCTTTTTTCCTTAAAATAATGAAACCAATGCTCTTAAAACACCTTTTAAAATTTCAGAGGATCTCCAAAGTAAACTGCTTAAAAATTACATTAGTATTCCCAAATTAATTTGCTGTTCAGGAAAATTATAAGTTATTTCTATTTCATGAGTGTCTGAGTACATTTAATGTCCGCAGTATTGGGGTTTCAACCCAATAACCATCTTTAACTTTAAAACCACCTTGGTAGATTAATTTTCTCCTTCAGGCCACCTCAGATATCTTGTTCAGTTTCAGGTTTTTCTGATTGCATCACTGTAGACATCTTGAATATAGGCCTCAAAGTACATTTCTTTTATTTTCCTTTTTTCCTCAGCAGTGCTGATCTGCACAGTCTACTACATGGTCCTCCACTTGCTCCASGCATCCCCATTATCTCAATCTCTTCTCCACTTTTAAGTTTGTCATTTGCACYTATTCCTTTGGCAAACCCTTCCCATGTGCTGTTTACCTTCACTGGCAATTGTCTAAGCTGCCTTTCTCTCTCTAGTTCTCTGAATCTTTCATTGTCTTTGTTCTAATCTTTATASTGTTAAATGTATTATTCCTTATTTTGCCAATATAGCACTTCTTTTTGTAGAAGACTACTTTGGTTCAGGTTTAACCTGATATTTCTTTACCAGTCTCAGACCTATAATGTGTTTCTTCATTCTGTAAATTATTCGTTAAAGACTTTTATTGAAGTGTTTATTTATCCTAACTTGTGTYAAATTATTGTGTACATTAACCTGATGTTTTGAATGGCTGAAATATAATTCAGATAATGAAAGTATCCCTGAAAAAAATCCACTTGGTTGTCTTTGGGGGCTAGCTGGYATTTTTTGGGGTGAGAAAAGTCTATTTATCTTTGCTTCATCTGAAATCAGAAAAAAGGGCAGGACAGGGCACAGAAGGGAATACTTATCTTTTTAGATCCTTGATATTATTTTAATTTTGGGGTTAGATGTAGCATAGAGGAATGTAATGGTTTTTGTACATAGAGGTTGGTTTTTAAAAATTTACCATTATCATGAATATATTCTGCAACAGTCTATACTTTAAGCTGAACAGAAAACTAATAAAGATCCTTAGTGGCTGTGATGTCATTTGAACTAATACAATAGTGAAAAAATACGTTTACCTTGACATTACATTAAATTCTGTGTAAAACCTTGCATCACTTTTTTTTTTTTTTTTGCATTTTTGTTACTCCCAACTAGCTTCTTAACAGATTGAAACTTTTCATTATACAGAAATCCATAAAGYCAGTATTAGACAATTTTGACAATTATAGTTATTTTCTCTATGACATGTGCCCCTATTAATATGTACTTAAGCAAGTACCAGCCTGATGTTATACCTWTGAATGAAGTATACAAACACTTACAATAACTTGCTCTTTGTGAATGTTCTCTTTGGAGGATGCTATCTTATTTTCTCTTTTAAATTTCATTTACAATATAACTGGTTTTATGGTGTGTTCTTGTGCTGTGTGTGAAGCATGATAGAGACTTCTAAAGAGCTCCTTTGCAATTCTTGGGGATTTGCATGAGTCTTCTGAAAAAATCATATCAAAAAACTGAACACTAATCAGCCAAAATTCCCCTTAAAATGGTCATTGATTGTTAATTAGTTTCAGTTTTGCACTGAGTATTCATTCATGTTTTAAGGGATGTTTTTTCTGAAGATTTGGTTAAAGGTGTAACATTATCCTTAATCATATTTTTCCCTGACTTCAAATTACACAGGATTTTGGCCTTCTGATTTGATGCTCAATTTTCCCATGCTGTATTAAAAAAAATATGTAATCTTTGATGGTGGTGTATGCCTTTTCCTGGTAGGAAGGGCAGCGTATTCTGTTTGAAAACAAGCAAATGTACTCCCATTTCCAAAACAACCAAGTAGCGTCTATTTCAGGTGTCCTAGTTTCTTCAGACTTTTATTTTCCTGTAGGAAAATTTTGCTGCTGTTTAACTTACGTATGTCTGTTTTGTTTAGGACAAGTTGTTCCTAGAAGGAATTGTATTTTATTGCCTCCAGCACTGCTCAGTGTCTAGTATAATGAATGCATCTTTCACTTCACCTGGGCTTGCCCTTTGCTACAACAGCAAACCCTTTACACTGTGAATCCCACTGAAGTAACACTCTTTTGTTACAGGTCATGGATCTTCAGCCATGCTTTTAAAGGCTGGGTAACAGCAAGCTGTTTTGTGATGATAAACTATACCTGAGAAGAGTGCTTCATGAGATTCTGCCTTAAACCTCTCCTTTCCTTTGCCTGSAGATAGCCTGCTCATGAAATTTTTCTCTGACAACAACATAGAATATAAGTGGTGCTTGATGTAGTGAGGAAAAGCAGAGCAAGTTGTGTGCCTGTATTTGTTGCACTGTGACATCCTGGACTTTCTGCTCCATAGGGAGCTATGCTGCCTCTGGATCATGTGCAGATGTAGGATCACCCATGCCTCTAACACGACTGCCAGGACCCTCCCAACACATCTGCAAGCTGCATGAACAGAAACCAAAAAGGTACCTTCTTCCTGATTTTTTAATTAAGTACCAGAATTAGGACATGCTGATAATAAATGATACTACCCACTTGAATATTGATGGGGAAAAGTCACCAGTCCAATAACTGTGTGCAGTGCCTTTGTGATGAGCTTTGTGATACAGAAAATTAAGAATGCAAGAGTAGAGGGTTCTTGATAGGAGAAAAGAAATAAAGGTGAGAACTCTGTCATGAAAAACATTTGTTGTTCTTAGAAAGGTGAAGATATCTGATAATGACAAGAATGGAATAACATATTATTACTATTATTATTATTATTATTATTTCAGATAAGAGAATAAATGTGGCTATTTTATAAGTGCAGCACATAATATAATACTATTTCAGTAAATTTTACATTTATTGTGTGAGAGTTCAGGCACTTTGTGAATCACTTGGCTCAAGACTCTTAACTATCTTCAAGTAATTTAATTTTCTAAATTGACATTATAACCAGTGATGAATGACTGATGCCTTTGTTGAGAAGCAAAAGCTTATATAATATTCTGCTTACTCTTTTTCAGTCAGGATATTTTGAATTCTCTATTGAAGCTAAGGAGGAAGATACTCTTCCTGGTAAGTGTAGTAGCACATATTTATCTTTTCTTTCTTTCTTTTTTTTTTTTTTTTTTTTCCTTTCTTTCTTTCCTTTCTTTCCTCCCTCTCTCTCCCTCCCTCTCTCTCTCTCTCTCTCTCTCTCTTTCTTTCTTTTTTTTTTTGACGTAATATTAAAAAGGTGCATATTTTCCCACCAACTGTGACATGMAAGTAGTCTAGAATAGCTGATTTCTAGCTATTTCAGACATTTTTTTGTTTCAGGCACTCTGTGACCTGTTCCTTGCCTCACACTATGCAGTTTCATAACCATTTCAATAAGAATTTTTTATACCAAGTTTTTATTTTCTGATGGTGTTTTTAGCCAACCAAATTTTCAGATTCAAGTTATATTTATTTCTGTGTTCACCTTTATTACAGTATCATATCTTCATGAAGAAGTTAAAATGCTTGATTATAAATAGTTAAGTAATGAGGCAGCATAAGTGCCTCATGTTTCTAATGTTCATAAATAATATGTGTTGTTAGAAAAGATACTTAGCTTCTTTGAGTTTTAGCTGATTTGTCTCTGCTGTTTTCAGAGAATCAAGAACCTTCTTTACAAAAGTGGAAGTGAAATGGCTGTGAGGTAGGAAGAGGAAACTCCATCTTTCATTCCAAAATTGGTTGAGTAGGCAGATGAGAGTGCCAGACTTGCCAAATACAAGTGTCAGCCTCATACTGTTTAATATGGAAAAAGTGTGATATAGGAATAAGAAGGGAGGATTTGTTTCCAGCTTTTCTCTATTCATGTTAGTCCTAAATGGTTTCATATAAGATGAATAAACCATTTTTAGTCTGACTAGAATGAGTAACATATCCAAAAAGTACATTAAGTGTCCCTGATTCACGTAGGCTTGCTGAAAGTAATTTACTACTAAAGTGCTCAGTTGTAAAATCTGTATTTCCTGAGCAAGTGATTAAACCAAAGAACTTAGTATCTAAAGCATTTACCATGTAAAAATTATATATATATAACAGTATTGCAAATGCTGCAGGGAAACCTTTATTATTAGTTCAAGAAGACCTTCTGGATTTTATTTTGTTGTACTCATTGAATTCTTTCATTGGAAAAAATACCTCTGCCATTTAAAAATATATTATTATTTATGGGATTGTCTTACATAGCTATTTTATAATCTCTCCCTTTACATTCTTCTCCACTTTTTCTAACAAATATGTCAGCTTTTCTGCTTATATTTCATTTTATTTCATCTTCAGTTTTTTCTTTTATATTTGTATAATATTTTCATTGCTAGTAGCACTGTTCTTCTTTTACTACAGTATTTTTATTATTTAAGCACTAGAGAAGACAGGGATTATGCCTAAGAGCTGTTTCAATTTTTGCTTGCCTATTCTGATAAGGATTCACTACTTTCACTGAAGGGAGTTGGCATATAAATACAGTATCCCCACCACGTTGTTGACTCTGGTGTGAGACAGGATTGAAAAAGAGAAACTCTATGGAATGAATAGGGGCCACTAAAACAGCCTATCATTCCCAGCACTGCTGTGAATGCCGCTTCAAAGCTACATCAGTACAGCTGCTCTTTGGGATTTTTTGAATCCATCAGTGGGAGCATGGACTTCTACACATCCCAAATCTGTTCCTGATTAAGAGAGTAAAAAAATTATCAGGTACCCTTTAGGTTACATAGCAAAAACTTCTGTTTAGCCTCATGAGTAGGAAATTACTGATGGTGTCAGCAAATGTACTTGAATTATTTTTTTTTAATCTCAGCTGTCAGAGAGAATCACTTATTACAGTCATTTTCGATGGACAAAAGGATAATTTGGCCAGTGGGTTTGTAGCTAAATAAGTCCATCATTGCTAAGACTGTAAGCCACTCTTACTTTAATAAGCAAAACTCAGATTCTCATTGTAAGAATATCTAGATAATGGGTACAACTTATTTCAAGAATGAGAACGCTCACACTAAAAAATTCTTTCTTGAAAAATGTMAGTTAGGGCAAACTTTGGAAGATATCTAAATATTGTACTATATTTAGGTTAAATTCATAAGGGCATTTTTAATTCATTGACTTAAAATTTACAAATGTTCATTTTTATTAAAAAGAGCAAAAATCACAGGAATTTATTTTATGGGTGCCATTCTCACTCTCACAAGTAAGCAACAAAACCTTTGTGGTTTTTGCGGTGACTTTTTAGCCAACGGTCAGTGGCTTGTGCCCTGAAAAACTTCAGGCATGTCTGATTTGAGAAGAACAGTTTACTTTAATCTCATGAGCAGCACTGGGTCTGCTCCATGGAAAAGTCTCTACATATGTGTTTAACTTCAAGTTTCAAAAATACTTTAGGTAGTCTGAAAGCACAAAGCTTAAAACATTGTGACTTCAGAAAAAAATTATTAAAGAATAGAATAATATATAGTATCCATTATCTATTGCATATAATACATTATATCATTCATTAAGTAATTATTATTAATTGTAATAGCATAGAATGAATTGGGTTGAAAGTGAGCTTAAAATTATCTAGTTTCAAAACCCGTGTCATAGAGAATCCTAGTAATATACTAATATATTTAATATATTTTATTATTTAATCAAAGATTTTATTGATTTATATTTATTCTATGTTAATATAAAATAATTAGATAAGTTGATAAAAAAATTTAATATAATATAGATATATTAGTTTTTTAATATAACATATAATTCCATTTCTACATATATATACATTATATATGTTATACCAGATTCTTCTCTATTAAATATTATGAATTAATGCACAGGAGGAACCAGAATCTTTGATCCACTCTCAGAGCTATGATACCTTTCAAATAAGTGAAACCAGGTGRGATGAGTTCTGCAACCGGTGTGCTGGGATGGACAGTCAYAGGCTCTTCAGGAGGGACAGGGAGGGCAGACAAACCAGGTACAGTGTCTAAGGGAGGGATTGGACTGTGTGGGGCTTGCAACTGCTGATGACAGCTGAGAGACTTTGTGTAAGGATGAAGGGGAAACAAAATAATGTCTACCCAATCCTTGCCCTTAGGGCTGACTTTTATGTCCCAGATGGCAACTGGGAGTATCATGCGGTGGTTACAAGYAGGTCCAGGAAATTCCTGAAATATGTTGAAACTAACTTTTGGTGCAGTTACTAAGAGAGCCAGCTGGAAAGGATTTGTCCTAGATTTATTGTTTGCAAACAGAGAGGGACTTGCGGGCTAAGATGGGTGGATACCTTGGTCACAATTATCATGAAATTGTTGAGTTTGAAATCATGGGTGAGAGGAGAAAAGCTGTCGACAAAACTTYGGCCTTACATATGGGCACAGAAGACTTTGGGCTGCTAAAGGAACTAGTTAGTAAGGTCCCTGGTAATTCACCTTTGAAGTTATTGATGTCTATAAATGCTGGTTACTTTTTAAGGGACATCTGTTAGGAGAGTGGGAGAAGGCAATCCCAAAGTGTCAAAGGTCAATGCAAAGGGACAGAAGCCCAGCTTGGCTGAGCAAGGAACCTCCTGAACAACTTAGGTAGAAAAGGAAACTGTATGGACATTGGAAGCAAGGACAGGCAGGGCAGGAGGACCACAGGGCTATTGCTCACCACTGTAGGGAAATAATTTGTATGGCTATGGCTACAGCTTAATTAGAATTCTGTTGTCCTGTGAAGGGCAGAAAGGGTTGTTAAAAATATGTCAACAGTGAAAGTTAGAAAGTAAAAGTATATATAAAGAAAAACTAACAAATAAAGATTTTAGCATAACCAAATTTAACCTGTCCCAGTTCCTATAACAGTTATTTGCTTAATTTTTCTTCTGTGTGGCCTGATATACAAATAGTCCCAATAGGAAACATGTTGGACAGCAGCTGCATCTCTCAGTCAGTTACAGGGGGAGATGAGTGGACTGTGTCCAAAACGCTATTATGCAGCTGTAACAAAATGGGGCTGGCTATTTAGTAAGCATGACATGTGAGTGCTCATTTTCTTATTTTCTTTTTGGTATGTTACTCCTCCCATGASATAACTGAACTGACTCTCCAGCAATTCCCAATGCTTAAGTAACTCTGTATCATTTCACTATTTGGTGTAAATGACAACAGTTAGTAATTCTAATCACCGAAAATGAAAAATGTGAGATAAATACACTGTATTGAAGTATTTTTTCATGCAACTTTAAAATATGATTTTTTTATAGGAGACAATATCTTATTTCAAATTTTATTTTCTACAGTTTTGATCTGATATTTTAATGCATTTCAGATTATGATTTGATCATTAAACATTCTTTCTAGACAGTGTCAATCAGCATTGTGGTCACTTAAACATTTTAGAAGTAATCATATACTAGTAGGTAAAAGAAGTTCAACTTTTTATTACTTTTCAGATACGATAAGTGCTTTCCACTGAAAACCACAGGGAATTATATATTATAGAGYATTATATTCTTAAAGTGCAATTTTCTCAGCTTCTGTGTTGTAATACCTGACTTAAAATAAAATGTTCTTTGTAAATATGTACAATATTTATGTAGTGAAAACACCTCAAATGTCAATATCTCAGATGTTATTCGGTGTTTACAGCTGTATCAAAAGGTAGAATTACTTTTTATTTAATCCTTAATGTCACACACCATAATTATCTAATGTAAATCTCAATACCATATCACKTTACTATTCTGTGTCACCTCAAAATCTGAGTATATGATACATGAATATATGTGAGTTTGATCCATATCTTCATGTTTTTCAGCTTGCCAACTTTTAACTTTGTGTTGTAACTCACCCATGAAACTCAGACCTTCATCAGAAGTCCATTATCAGCAATTCTACAATCTTGTTTTGCTGCTTTCTAGACCTTCCTTATCTTCTTATTTCTATAGCTCTGAAATAGACAGAATCAGTTTTGTAACCTGTCTCATYTCAGAATTCCTTAAGAAAATTCAGAATACTGTGAATAATATCTATATTATTAGTAGTAATGTCAATATTATTATTTATATTAATGTTAATAATAATCCCTGTACTCATAAACTAGGCATAATATTAAAATATATAAAGTGTGAAATATTTTGAAAGGATGATTTTAGGTTGATGTTTATATTGTCAGCAGCCCACCCATCACAATGTTGTTGAGGGTTTTAATATGATTCTTTCAAGCTGGCTGTTAAATTACTTAATTACTTTTTTGAAATCATCAAACACTTGATGATGAGAAAATTCAACTGTTTTAAGATAAGAGATACTAAAAATCTGAGAGATGATACRTACCCATGAGATTAATACTGAATACTCTCTAATCAGGTAGAGCTGAATTACAAGTGGATCATTCATACCCCAGGTGGGAGCCTTGGATGCAGAACAATTCTGGGCTTCATTATGTGATCATGGAAAAGAAAAATAGCACCTTGAAAATCCAGTTCACATAGAACGTTCTTTGGAGAAAGCTCTAGAGGATTKAGAATATAAAATTAAAAAAAAAAMAAMCAAAACAGGGATGATTTAGGAGCTCTTCTAACGAACTCAGAAATTAAATTACCTGTGCTAAAATATTCAGAAGTTTAAACATATAAAGAGGTTAAAGAACCAAAGATCTGACAAAGCCAAAATAAAGAAAAAGAAGGGATGAGTAAACCTAAATATAAATTAGGAGTCAAACCTCAGAAAATTTTAAATGGGAGGAGTACACTTTCATATTAAACAGGAAAKCTCAAGTAAAAATATTAAGGAATAATCAACAGAAGTGGCTTCATTGAGTAGCTTAATTCTCGTCTTGTAAATCAGTGCGTTTCTACAATGAACTTGCCAGTGAAAAGCAGTAAATTGCTTTCTAAATGAGTATATTGTGATTCAGTTTATTAACTCTTGACTGGGCTCTACTGGCTTCAGATTCATTGTTTTTCGTTCCTCATAATAAAATGATAAAGTCTTTCCGATTTAGCTGATACGGAATGCAGAAGACAGTGAAATACACAGTCASAGTTCTGAATTTGTGTAATGGTTTAACCCCAGACATAACTAAATACATGCAGATGCTTACTCACTGGCCCCCTGGTGAGATCTGTTGAGATAAGAAGAGCTTAATGATTGAAACAAAGATAATAATAATAAATATAATAATAATAATAATTATATTGGTGGTGGTGATAGTAGTAGTAGTAATAATAATAATAGTAATAGTATTAAAACAAAGAGCAGAGAGGAGGAATAAAACCCCCAGGAAAAACAAATTAAGTACAGTGTATTTGCTCTGCATCTGCTGAGACCAATGCTTAACCTGTTCCCAAGCAATGATTGGCCCCTTCTGACCAACTSCCCCCCTGGTTTATATACTGGGCATTCATGTACAGAATGTCCATTTGGCCAGTTCAGGTCACCTGTCCTGGTAATGCTCTCTCACAACTTCTTGTGCACCTGCTCACCAGCAGAGCATGGAAAACCTGAAAAGCCCTTGACTTAAGCACTGCTCAAGGAACAACAAACAAATCAGYGTGTTATTATTCTCATACTAAATCCAAAACACAAYACTGTAGCAGCTATTAAGTAGAAAATTAACTCTATCCCAGCTGAAACTCTCCAAGGAGAGTTGCTAAATCTTTAATTATTTAGACTCTTGGAGAGATAAAGCCTAAAGCTACAACCATTGTTAAYTGAAACTCTATATTCTATACGAAAAATAAAATGTTGTGAGTGGAAAGAAAATTGAACTAAGAAAAGCAGTATTCATCTCACACTTCTGAACCTGGAAATCTAAGCAATAATTGAGGATCTCATAGAGATCAGTACTGTCTTCTTACCAAACTCACTAGTGAGCCTCTAGTGTTTTTCTGATTGGTAAGAATCTTGGGACTARCAGATTCTTAAAATTCAGTGATTTACTACTGGTTACAGTGGAGCATCCTATCCTGAAGTAATGTAACTTTGATTGAGATCGGTGAAGTAGGGGTTGATTTGCATTGCTGTGTCAAAGGCCAAAGAAATTTTCTGAATAACCGTTATAAAACCATCAGTGATAGTCAGAATYAATAATTGTATTGATATGTGTAAAACTATAGTATGGTGCATGGTTCATCAAGGTTAAAACACAGATAGATAAGCCCATCTAACCTTTCAGGACTCTCTTTGAACCAACTCTAAGGATGGAACATGACAGAGTTGAGCAGCCAATACTTGCTAGTAGAATTATTTTATGTACTTCTATTTTTAAAAAAGAGGCAATAGATAACAGAGAAAAAATTACCCTCCAAATATCATAATTAGTTAACACATATTAGTGAAGACGTTCTGAATAATTGYGCTAGTATGAAACTATGCATGAAGGGAAAATGCTAATATATGCACTCGTCAATATCTCATGCTAAAATATTGCTCTAAGTATCATCAAAATTGCCAATATATTTAAAATACAATACACATGTGACAGTACAAACTGCCTTTTCTCAGAATATCTCCCAGTTGTAATGTCTAAACAGAAAAAAAAATAACATAATCTAATGAATATTGATCTAAACATGAAATRAGACTTCTCAGAAAAAAGATATTTGCTATGTTTCTAGAAGGATTCTGTAATACAGCATGTGATGATCAAAAGTAGAAGCTAAAAGAAAAGAAAGTATCTTAAAATATTTTACTGATAAGAACAGTTCCTGTCATTAAAAGAAAGACAGGCTATGAAATTACTTTAGATTTAGGGTTCAAAAATTCAATAGTCGTTGCTTTTTCAAATTGTATTTGCAATTGCAAAATAATTGCATCCTATTGTAGGCAATGAGGTGAAAATTAACATTAATATTCATTGGAACATGTCGAATTCTGAACTCATGGCATTTATCAGGATTGAGAGAAGACTAATTATGTTAATTACAATTCAGGCAAAATTTTCTATTACAACTGAGGTGGACATGAAACACGTCCTATAACAGTCTAGATAAGTGAAATTTAAAATTAATGGAAGTGTTTTATTTGTTTACCCTTTTTTGTATTAAGACAGCAATTGCCATAACTTAATTAGCACATGAGGGAAGTCAACATCCAAAGTATCAAATAATTTGCATTTACCTACAGAATGCATCTTTCAAAATATAATGTAGCTCTCCACCTCTTAATCATGTTTTCTGGGCACCTTCACTGCATACAGAGATTCCACAAAGTTTCTTTAGACACAAGTTGGAAGTGCAAGGTAAATATAACACACATGATAGATACTTAGGTCAAAGCAGTTACTCAGCTGACCAACAATGTGTTCACCATCTCCAATAAAGCAGTTGGAGGCTCTTTTCAGGCTTCTCAGCTGTCAGGGAGGTCAGGCAGGTCAGCCTCCATTGCCCCTTTGAATGGACTGATACACATTGCTGCTGAGCTGCTCTTTTCTGACTTACTGTTTGGGGKTTTTTTTCTTAGGATTTTATATATTTTCCTTTCAGTGTTTCTCCTCTCCAACCCTTGAACTGCTAACTATCCCTGTATCAGCAATCTTACCTGTCTCATCGTACATAGCTGTGCTCTATGTACTTTKTCACAGCCCTTTTTCACATCTTGGCATTTTTCATGTTTGAGTCAAGGTTATGGAGTTGGACTATATCCAAATTATATCAAATACCAAAAACCTCGACTCACATACACCTGGATCCCTGGGTCCTATAAGTTCCCATAAGTTTGGTAAGTTCTTTTGACCTTGCCATCTATTAATCTATTCTAGTTCTCTTTGAGTTTATATATATATATATATATATAGACATCTAAGTCATCCTGTGGTAAGGAGTTTTGCAATTTGACTGTATTTTAATTGAATGAAAGCAATTCCATTAGGTTTTGTCACCTTTTCTCTGAATCTGTTTTACTCTACAGTATCATTTTTGAGGTGAAGCAGTTTGAATGATATTTTGTTTCTGAAATGTTGATACTCTGTCKTGTGTGAGAGACAATGAAACAACAGATTTACTCATGTAAGGGTAGGCAAACTCTGCTGCTTACACACCTGAGAGGCCTTTTCAAGACTTTAACTCTTGACCTAGAAGAAGGAGCATTGAAATCAATAATAGCTAGACCTATGTAGAAAAGAATAATCATACTGAAACCTGCCAGATAATCATGACTGACCTTGATCATCCAGAACTAATTCACAACAGTTTAAAGTAATCCTTTCCTACATTTTATCTTGAACTCACAGAAAAGTGCTGATCTCTGTTACCCAGTACAAGGCATGCTCTGTCTCAAATAAGAAAGTTATTCCTTCACAGATGCTCTATTTGCCATTAGTAATACCATCCTTAATCATAAGAGAGAATTCAAATCTTGTTCAGCTCAAACTGCAGATCAAATTATAATCT
Organism: Mixornis gularis; assembly: GCA_003546035.1. Classification (NCBI taxonomy): domain Eukaryota; kingdom Metazoa; phylum Chordata; class Aves; order Passeriformes; family Timaliidae; genus Mixornis; species Mixornis gularis. The sequence continues at coordinate 2,605,614 of QVAJ01000049.1, read as the reverse complement.
TCCCTTAGAAGTTTAAGTCAGAATTTAAAGGGCTGTCTTTCAAAATAATAAGACTATATCTTTTATAAAACTAGAAAAAAATTGCCSAGATATTTCTTTTGTTATTCTAATGTCTTCCTTACTGTTTCATGCTCTCAGGCTCCTGGATTAGAACCAATTAGAAATATGAGAAAAATAATTTAAACCTAAGAATTAATTTAGTCACATCCCAGTAAGAAGGTGGATGGTTGATATTAATAAAAGAAATTTTAAAGAAAGGAAATCCTCTACAGGAATTGAATCCACACCCTTTCATAACACTGTCAATTACCCTATTCACAAGGCAATTGTAAGCAAGAAGCACAACAGGATCAGGTGTTGTATTAGCCAACAGAGGATGCTCTTTGATCCTTATGAAAGTAATAAAAATATATTAAGAGAAGCAAAGTAATTAAAATTTTCCATGACTATAGAATGCAGATGAAGTGTTTCCCCTTGGTCATTCTAAGGACTATGTGTGTATAATTTAATGATATTCAGAGGAAGTACAGCACATATCTGCTCCTTAGTGGCAAAAAATACCTGAAAATAATGAAACCTTTTCTTTCCAGCTTCAGTTCTGTAAATTCTGTTTAGGATAATGATAGTATGTGATTAGCAGAGATGATCTTCCCAAAATACCAATAACATTCAAATGTTTGGATTGCTGCAATGTCTGCATAAGATATTTAAAACTACATCATACAGTTCGACTCACTGGGAACACTGTTTAACTGGGAAGAGTGTCTAAATGTTATAACAAGTCTATTTCATTCCTACTACCTGCTACTTTTCTTTTTCTTTTTTTTTTTTTTTTTTTTTTTTTTGCATTTACAGGGCTTATTCTCAAAGTCAGAGCTCTTTTTACATTGTCAAATAATTGCTTCGTTGCTTAACCTACATTAAGTAGATGATTTCTACAGTGAATAGCTTTTATTTCAGAGCTTGAACTACAGTGTTAACAGATATAAAGAATAATGTGACAGATTCAGAGATGAGTATCTGTACTTATAAACATCCAGTAAATATCCAGACGAAAGACTGAGTGACAGCATCAAAGTATTCCTTCAGCCAACAGTTTTTATTATGTGAAAAAAAAAAGTATAATTTAAATTTAGGCATCTAAGATACTTACATTATGATATTTTTCATTTTGGACTTTCTGAATAGTCTGAAGAAAAACAGAWGCTTTCTAAGGCTGGTGCAGAGCTTACACTAGTCTTATCAGTCTAAAGAATCTATAGAATGATTAGCCTTATACCCAAAGTTAATTGAGATTAATTACATTGTCTACCTCATTCCTGAGTGTGTAAATAAACTTTTTAGAATACATTTTTTTGGTTTGTAGTGAGAKCTAACTTATTTATCCATAAATCCAGAGTGAATCAATACCTGTCAATAGAGTAATCAAAGACAAATATTTACTTCAGCCAAACACCTAGCTGTTAAAATCATGCTCACTGTTCTTCAGCTTTTACTAAGAAACCACCCACTGAATGAAGAATGCATTGTACAAAATTAGAAAAATAAGACTTGAGTTTAGGTTATCACAATCACGTTTGTGTTGATACTTTCACTTAGAAAGTGATATTAATAGAAAAACMTTGTTAGTACATCACCCATATACCAGAATTAAAATAAAAGCCTTCTCATACTTCACTTTTCCAGTTAAAAATAAACAGAAAACCTGCAATATTATGGGTATATGTGGGGTTTTTTTGTATATATTGATTTGCATTGAAAATAACATTTTTCAAGGAGGTCTACTCTCATCAGCTAAAGGTTTTGTGGCATTATTTGCTCCTTTTTAATCAGTTTGACAAAAGATAYCATCCCCCCTTGCAAAACATCTTGGTCACATGATGCATTTTACTAGAAAATAACTCAAATTATTTTTTTCCTGTTGCTTTCTTGTTCTGGGCTTTTGGCTAGTTTGATATTTATTGTTCACTACAGTAATTTAAAAAAAAAAAATCTGCACTTGGGTCAGAGCTTTAAAGGGCATCTTGTAGATGTTCAGAAACCCAGTTTACCAAGTGAACATATCTCAAGCATATCAGTCTTGGAGTCTGTAAAGTCAGGTAAGAAGAGCACTCTCACATCCTCATGATGTAAAATATAGATGTATGTTTGACTAATATTCCTCCTCCAGCCAGATTATAAATTATTGTTGGAGTGAAACCAACAAGAGTGGAGACAGGATGAGTAGATAATTTTCTGTCTTGAATATTGTTGAAAGTTAAAAAAAAAAAAAATTAATGCTTTTATTCTCACTTTTTTTATGTAAACCTCTTAGAATAAGTCATAAGCTTTTTTGTTCTATGGAAATATATTGTCTGATTTGTATTTCTGAGTTGATTAATGTGACTAGCTACTAGGGAGYTGACTGTAGAGAAGGAGTAAAAGCTTTGTATCAGTAGGGCTTTCTTCTCTCAGGGTRATAGCCTCTTTCCAAGGACAGCAGCAGACAATGTTGGCAGACAATGAYGCCATTCTTATCCTTTCTTGTCCTAAAACCCACTTTGTCGCAGCAGTCCAGAAGCCCAGTTGTCAGTTAATAATGTAGAAAGGAAGRATTTTAAAGGTCATGCTTTTCTGTGTGGCATGTACAATAAAATCATATCTCAACATGCAGYGTCCAACACGGGTCAGTGACCCAGAAACACTATCATGAGTAAAAGTTTACACTATTCAAAACACTTCAAATCTTCACATTAAGGCTGATTTTGCTTTTCCTAGGAAGTATTCATAAATAGTTTGGGTTTGGCTTTTTTTTTTTCTTCTCACAAACAGCAGTGTAATCTTTGAGAAATCACCTGAAGGACTGAAAAGTGTTAGCACTCAGAAAAGTGTGATGTTGCAGGTATAACAGCCGGTAGACTCAGGGCCTAGACAACAGGAGGAAAATCAAACTCTTGGGACACATAAGTCCTCAAGTCCTGGAATCTAGAATAAAGACAAAGGCAACTGAGGAAACTTATAATATTTTATAACACTATTTTTTAAAATTTATTCATAMATTTAAAGTGATTAAGAAAGCCTACCCCCTTAACATGATGTAAAGTGACTCTGGCTGGTGTTTTTCAAGTGATTCAATATTTCTTTGGGAGAMTGTGTATGTAATTTATTCCTAGGCACACCTGCAGTTAGGCTTGCTTCATTTTGCTTGAATTATCAATATTTAGGAGAAGGTAAACATGAAAAGCAATAATTTATTGACATGAATATGCTTCTGTCACAGCACAGATGCATATATTGATGACGGGCACTTCATCCTTCCAGCAGCTTACACAATACCACACTGCATTGGTGCACAGGTATTTACAGCTTACTTCAGACCTGACAGAGCAGACCTCGCATATTAGCAGCATTAACAATTGCATTCTTTCCCCGGACTGAAGACTACTGAATATTCATTTTACTTTTACTGCATTGTCTCCAGGCCTGTGCCYTGTGTAACTACAGCACCCTACAGGAGCAATAGCACCATAGTGTCGTGGGGACTGGATCTCAGCCCATCTATGGTTGCTGTTGCATTTACCTGAATATGTCACTGAATAAATTACAGCAAACTGAACAAATGATGCAATGTGAAGATTAATTTTTGTCTGTACATCACCACCTAAAGAGCAAAAAATCTGCTCTGGAAATATTTATTTTTTAGCACGCTTATATTCTGGCAGCAGTATACTTTTATGGAAAGCATTTTCTAAGTATACTGAAACCAATATGCAGAATGTGGGCAACTGGTTCTCTATTCAGAAGTGTTAACATGTTAATCACTGAGCTAATAGTTTTCTTATTTATTTGTTGTTTGGGGKTTTTTTTATGGTTTTGGTTTGGTTTGATTTTGGTTTTTAATAAAACAAACAAACCAAAATACCCCAACAAAATAGAACAAACAAAAAACCCTTCACCAGATCTCCAGATCTGCTTTACCTGAAAATTCTTTTTTTTTTTAATTATGTCAAGAAATAAATGTAAAAAGTGATATAGGTAAAAATTAAATTATCTGACAATAGCAATTGTTATACCTTTAATTTGTAGTCTGGAAAGCATTGCATTTATATATTTAAATTTTGTTTGTGATATAATTGTATTCACCAATGACTTGACTCAGTTTTTACATTTTTTAAAATGTCAATGATTTTAACAAATGRGTAGAAGTTTTAGCACTGGACAAATGAAAGAACAAATAAGAGTATTTTACAAGTCACGTATTACTCTGGGCTGTGTGAGCTGTTGTCTGCCATATGGGAACAAAGGACACATTCTCTGCTTCTCTTCTAGCTCATTCCCTACTGCTTCTGTTTAGATTTCCTACTTTGGGGGAATCAAATGTCCAATTGCCATTTTATCTTGTTAATATTCCAGAACACCATATTGCTGTCCCATGTAAACCTAACAGCTCAGACTTCAGTGGATTCATCTTTCTGCGCAGTGTGTAGAGTATTATCTCTCATTGGCACAGCATGGGCTTCTTGCACACCACAGCTACCATATGAAAGTAAAATGTACACTTTAGATCTTGTTATATTTTGTGGGTCTGATTTACAGAAAAACTAAATAACTGCAATGATAAATCTATTGAATGCAAAAAACATGTTTGAAACCACAGTATGTGGTTTGTAATAGAATTAACTATACAAAAAAAGARCTTTCTATATGTCAGTATTTGTTGAAATACAGTGGAAAAAACCCTTGGGAAACACAAATTGTGCTGTATTTTTCAAAAAGCATGCAGGAATGTGCTTATAAATACTTTTAAAATTATGATGATTGTCAAACTGAAAGCATGCTTGCRGCTCCCTTGAAAATTGTGTTTTGGGCAGTTGGTGTTCTGTAACGATCAGAGATTTAGTTGAAACTTCTCTCTATCTGGAAAATTCATTGTGAGTTCCAGGTTTTGTTTTGATTGAATGATTGGTTTTTTGGTGGTAGTGGGGTTTATTCAGTTTAAAGAACTTCTTAAAGATCTAATTTTTTTTTAAGATTAAGATAAATGTTCAATTCAGATAAAAATCACTAATCATTTTCACAGAGAGTTTTTGGTCTCCTGTTATTAGGGTTTCATTCAAGACTGTCTACTTTTCATCCTGCACCATCAGAAGGGATGACAGAAGCCTTCAGCAGAGCCTGTCACCCTYATCAGGGTTTAGAGTGTGCTTTGAAGCACAGTGAGCTCACAATTCCTTCAACACAGCCCCTGACACACACCAGCAGTCACTTCTGAATCTGTTTATGACTCTGGACCTTTTCAGCTTAGGGAATTCCTCTTTTTAGCCTCTCAGAAGTTGGGCTGATATAACGTGCATACAGGCATATGATTGCCCTCTTTTCAGCTGGAATAGAGTTAATTTTCTTCTTAGTATCTGGTATARTGCTGTGTTTTGGAGATGACATGGGAATAATGATGATAACACACTGGTGTTTTGCTTGTTGCTGAGTAGTGTTTACCCYATGTAAAGGATCACAGGATCGGCCGGTCAGCAAGTGAAAAATAAGCCAAGAGAGAGCATTGCTAGGAAAGGTGACCAAAAAAACACCTGGCCAAAGGGATACTCCATACTGGCATGTCAGCCCCAGTATATAAACTGAGAGAGTTGGTCAGGAAAAGCTGCTGGTCACAGTTCAGGGATGGGCTGGCATAGGCCAGTGGATAGTGAGCAATTTTCTTGTAGATCTCTTCTTGTTTCTTGGGGTTTATTTCTCTCTCTCTCTAGTCTTTACATTATTATTATTATTATTATTAATAACAATATTATTTCATTTTGTTTCAGTTATTAAAGTGCTGTTATCTCACACCAAGAGGCTGGGGATTTTTTCTGATTCTCCTCCCTATTGGTCARGGAGTGAATAAGTGAGCAGCTGTGCAATAGTTTGTTGCTGTCTGGGGTAGAAACATGGCAATGGTACACACAAAGAAACTAAATGCAAGATTAAGTACACCTTCTGTAATAACAATCCACCTGGGCTCAAGGATTTTTGGGAGCAATTCATCAAGAAGCTGATTTCAGTAAGGAGCATGATGCAACAGGAATTATTTAGAATAGCTCATTAGCCTTGTAACATGGGGATGCCCAAAATTTTTGATTTTGCTTAGTTACTTTATGTTTAAGCTTTAATTATTTTTCCCTTTAACTTTTWCTTCAGAATGCTTTGTACATGCACCTTTATGAATCCATATCATTACCTTTATATCTATATATAACTGTATACAAATRCAAAGTTATATATAAACATATTTAAAGTTTATATGTAAATATTMAATTTTATAAATATTTGTGTACTTATTTACATATATATATGTATGGAAAATTCTTTATATTTTCAGGCGTGAGCACTTCCTAATTTGAAGGCAAAAATGTGAACAATCAGAGGCTGCTCAGGGAGGAAATGAACATGAGGGTTTCAACAAATGGAAACTTACCAACTAAAAAGTCATATGAAAATGTGTGGAGTATGACACTGACAAAAATGGCATTTGTTGTTTATGGGTTTCCTTTTCTGTCATTCTTGATAAAGTGGAAAGTGTGGATGGTCACAGTCACACTGCAGGCACAGGGTTGTATGAAAATATTTGGGATTGGGACTTGTCAAAAATTATGGTTTCCTGTCAAATGCTAAGCAGCATTGTAAAAAACTAAAACTAGACAGGTGTAATCTGTGGGAYCCAATGTGATACAACCGTGCCTGCTGAGGGACCTGGCACAGTAAAGCCACTCTCAGTTATTTGTTAAAGGTCATGGCAAGTGGAGGAGGCTCTTGAGGCTTGGAGRAAAGTAATGATAGTTGTCATCTTCAGGAAGGGTATGAAGGAGGATCTGGTGATCCTCTACTGAACKAATGAGTCTCACCTCATTCCCCAGGAAGGTGGTGAAGCAAATAATCCTGGAAACCTTCACTAAAATGTGAATAAGGCGGTGGCTCTTGGGTGTTGTCAGTACRGATTTATGAAGGGGAAAGCATGTCTAATCAACCTGATAATCACCTTCTATAATGGAATGGCTGGCAAGGTAGATGAGGGCCGTGTGGTAGATGTTCTATAACTTGACTTCAGCAAGGTTTTCCACAATGTCACATTATTTCATTGATAAACTGTTGAATTCCACACTCATTAAAGGGACAGTGGAATTATTTGTAAGCTACCTGAACTGCCAGGATCAAAAGTGGATCCATTAGTGGWGCAAAGTTCAGCTGGAGGGCAGTCACTAATGGTGTGCCCTAGGGGTCAAGACTAGACCAATGCTTTTTCACTTAATTAATGATGTGAGTGATGGGATACACTGCACCAAAAATGAGTTTCCAGAAGATACAAAAGTGAGAMTGTTGGTTAGATCAGATCATTGTGCTGCCATTCAAAGGGATCTCAACAGGCAGAGAGGAATTGTAGTGGTTTGAAAGCAAAACCAGTGAGACACTCCAAGTCAGAAATACAATTTAATAGGGGGGAAAAAAAGTAAAATAAAATAAGTGCAATAATACAAAAGCTCATTGACCAAGTCAGAATACAACCTGACCCTGTTGGTCAGGGTGTTGGAAACAGTCCAAAAGTAAGCCCTCCTGGAGTGGCAGATGTGGTCCTGTTGGAAGTAGAGATGGTCCTGTAGAGAAAAGGGTCCAGAGAAGGGTCCAGTCTCCTTTGGGAGTCCTGTGGGATCACTGGATGTCTGGTGACACTTGTGGCTCCTTTTTATCTAGGTGGAAATGGTTTGGCTCCTCCTCCCTCGGTAGAGCATCTCACAATGGGATAATGTAATGTATCATCTCATTGGTGAGCTTTAATGGCCCATTAACAGAAGATATCCCCATGGAGGTAGAGGAAGACTGAACAGAGATAAGAAACAGTGCCCCRCCTGGTTTTWGCAGCTGGCTTGTTATCACAAAGGCAGCCACCGCCTCCCTCCTGGAGTTACAACAGATAAAGAAAAAACACCTCCCCAACCGGCTTTCAACAGATGGAATAGAATAAACATTTTTTTTGGTTACAAAACCCAAGACAGGATCTCACAAATTTCAACAAAAGGAAATGTCAAGTATATGTCAAGGTGGCAGTATCTAGTGAAGACTTCGCAGAAAAAGACCTAGTGATCCTGGTGTGCAGTTGAATGTCTGACTTTGTGGCCAACATCCTCCTGGGATGCATAAGGAAAAGTATTCCTTACAGGCTGAGGAAGGTGATCCTTCCACTCCTTTCAGGCCTTGTGCAACAGTTTTGGAGTACAGTTCTCAGTCCTGGTTTTGCCAGTTCAAGACATGGACTGGAGACAGTCCAATAAAGGACTACAAAGATAATAATCTTTGCTAATCACTATCAAGAGACTGGATCACCTATARTATGAGGAGAGGCTGAAACAACTGGATCTGTTTAGCCTGGGGACAAAAAGGCTTGAGCGGTATCTCACTCVTGTATAAATACCTGCTGGGGGAATCAACAGCCTTGATATGTGAGGAAAAATCCTTGCATGGCTGTGAACACAGAGACAAAAATAACAAAAAAAAGAAATGTAAATTAATGCAAAATTACCTTGGAGTTGAGCGATATCTGTTGCAATAAAGAGATTACCTTGGAGTTGAGCGATATCTGTTGCAAGAAAGAGAAAAGCACTCTCAGACAGGCTAACTTCTATCAGCATGAAGAGATTCAGAAAAACAGGCAGGGCAAGTTAATTTTATTTCTTCTTCCTGTTGTTTTGCTTTCTCTGCTCTGTTTCTTCTTCCATCACTCTCATTTTTTTTTAATTGTATTATTCATTCATGAAAGATAAAAATCTATCTAAATAAAAAGCTATCCAAAACACCATTAGAACTGAGGATTTCATCATTGATATCCTTCCTTTTCTCCCCTTATTCCCCCCTAATTCTTTCTTTTGTTTTACCTTCTCACATATGATTGTACTTATGTGTAGCAAAACTCTTCAGGGGCAGGGTTTATAGCTACTTTATCTGCTTGTATAATATCTCAGGGTAATGACAGATTAAACAACAATACCTTAGGGTAGACAAGGCAGTTGAAGATAGGAAAATAAAGTTTGCAAATATTGCTGTTTTTATAGAGTGTTTGGTCAGAAAGAGAGCTGCTGTTTTGTCACCACGGTGTAATGACAGATCTCCTACTTTGTTTGGTATTTGAAGGTCACAGAGWAGAATTTATTTTAAAGTTCTTAAGATATGTTCTCTCTAACCTTTTCTATAAATATCCACTTTCTCATATTGAATACCAGCAATAGATTTTAATTTTAACCATGATAGAAGTATAGTTTTGCAGAGACTTCAAAGAAAGACTTCTTAAAGCCTTGATATAATAACCTGAACTTCACTGTGCCCTAAGCTTTTTTCGTCATGTGTTAAAAAATACTAGGAAAAATGTAACTTGTTTATAATTGTCCCATAAAATGATAGTTTGTGTCTTCCAGTAATTGCTATGAACTCAGACAAAAAATCAAAGTGACTTCAATGACATCAAGAGTATTATGAAAATTTTTGATATTTTGGAATACTTAAACTGTGGCTCAGATGGAATAAACCCGTACTAAATTCACAAATCCATCCTAAATATAATTTTTAATAGTATTTAATTCAAATGGCAAACTTTTCAAGAAAATGTATTATTTAAAAAGAAAATAATGATATACACTTGTATTTTCTCATCATCACAAATTATGAGCCAGAATCCATTAATAAAAGCATATGAAATGTCATATAAAACATATGGAAATGCAATTTATTTCTAGTTAGATCACAAAAACCACAGAAGAATATATTTGCTTGAGATGGAAGTTATTCTGTTTTCTACCATCCTCATATACACCATATTAATTTACTCTCAATCTAACAATTACATTAAACATTAAAGAACATATCTGAATAAATATCTGAAACATACCTGATAAATCTGAAACATTGTACTTCATTCATTATCTAGGGAGCACTCTTTGTTTGCAATATCCATGGTTAAAGGTGAAGATTCTTAAGGACTCTTTTAAGTAAGAGATTAAAATAACCCACAACACTCCACAGAAACAAAAGCAGAAGTAGACTGCAGTTTAAGATGAGAAACTGTGGGCCTAGAATATGTTTAAATGGCAAGATGTGCCAGTGAGGACTTTGCTTTAAGTAGCTCTAATAAAAGGAAAAAGAAAAACAAAAACACCAAGGGAAAATTTTGGCAAATAATTGCAATACAGAAGCTATTATTATTTTGTATGTAAGCAAAGTAAACCAACTCAGATTGCATAACACTATTTCACAACTGGCTTCATTTTAGGCAGGATTTTTTATGAACTATAAAAAAAGGATAACACAAAAAGAATTTCCTTAAACATTGCAGATGTGCGGAAATGCTTTTCAACCATTACATTGATAATTCGCACATTACACTCGGCCCTTTACAGAACTGCCAGCCTTGTATTGTGTATTCATATACTTGTGTAACTGATACTGCTCACAAGCATATTTTCAGAACCAGGGCCTTTCTTTTTTTCTTTAATTTATTTGAGATTTTAAGAACAAAAGGAAGCTTTGCTGTCAAATGAAATGCTATAATTTCAACCCCATTCTTATCTGCTACTCTATTTAATCTACAATCAGTAGATTTAATCTATTTAATCAGTAATATTTTCTGACTTAAGCCCACATTGTCTTTCTTTCCTCCCCTATTCCTGTACCCTTACTGGTGCCTCCTCATTTCCTGCTYTGGCAGTAGCAGGCAGCACTGATTGCCCTGAGCTTGATTCTCAGCCCTGCTGTGGTTTATTCACCAGGGCTGTCCCCTTTGTCAGATGCCTCCTGCAATGCTTGAACAGCTCACTGCTGGCACACACTGCTGGAAACCTGGGACACAGGGTCTAGACATGTGTGCACTTCTAGTTCCAGGAGCACAGGAGGCTTGCTTTGCCTGCTTTAAGCTTCCCTGACACAAATCAGCTCTCACCTGAGATTTGTGCCTGCTTCCTGCAGGGTCTTTTAACTTTGCCACTTTGACTCGAGGTGGCACTTATCTTAGCACTCAAGGCTGGCTTTTAACTGACTGGGTCATAGTTGGGGCAGATGGGATTTCTCCATTGCCTTATCTCTTCTAGGCTCTAACCATATTTTAAGTTTCTAACTGAGCCATTTGCAGCATCCTTAAATGACTGGTGCTAATTATTTTTATGTACTTTAGATGAGTGCCTGGAAGACTTTTACTTTAACCTCACAATCTCGTGTAGGAGATGTAGGCAGATGTATGATTCTTTTTTGTTTTTTCCTCTTTATGATACAACGCTCAAAGTTTCRTATGCCTTTTTCTYTTTTTGTTTTTTTTTAATTTAGTTATACAAAATTTTAATTCAATATAAAAATAAATCAGTAAAGTGAAACAGTGTTCCATAAAACGAATAGTTAGATACACAGACATGCTTGTGGATACACAGATAGACACACATAAGTGTATATATAGATAAAAACACAGAGCATACTCACTAGTTTTCTCTGAGATGATTTATCCCCTCCAAAAATCCACCCACAGAATAAGAGCAGGGAAGAATAGTTATTTAAAAAACAAACAAACMAACCCCCTGATATATAAAGCACTTACAATTTTGTTTCTCATTTTTTTCTTTCTTTGCTCTTCTTTATATTTATTTTTCATTTTCTACCAAACATTTCACTTTTTCTTGTTTTTGAGTCTGTCTTCCACTTTTTTYGTCCCATGTCATTTTCCTTCTGTTACTGATTCTTAACTTCTGCTGTTCCACATGCCCATGAAACTGACTGTCCTGTGCCAGAATTTCCTCTGCTGATCAAAGGCTGAAGACAGCAATACTGTATCAGCTTCCAAGAAACATATCAAAACTTTTCTGGTTTAGAATGCTRGAAGACACTGTCAAAAAATACCATGAAACTATGCCAGCCAGAATTTACAATTATTTCAAGGTTTACAGTGCAGTCTTCATTTAAAGTAATCTGGAAAAACAAGTCTTGACTCAGTGAATTGCAGTGCTGCATAAAGGCTGGACTTGTCACATACACATCTTTGAAATATGTATGCTTTTGTTATTATTCTTGTCTTCAAGAAATACATCAAATTTAGGAGAGTCAACTGCTCCATTCCATGGTAAAGCAAGCCTTAGGAATGCATTTGAGCAATGAATGATGGATTTTCAGAATTCTAGGAATATTATAATGTAAAGAGATAAGAAAATAATACGCAATGTCTAAGAGGCTGAAGATTACTTTATTTTATTGCAAAAAAATCCCCATACTATGTCTCTGCTATAAGATAAGTGTAATTACTTAGCGGTAGAACATTTTTGGAATGTACTTACAAAACTCAAGAATTCATTTGAGATACTTAAACCAATGTCTTGCTGTCACAATTTGTRTAATACCTCAAAATATATTAAAAAAAAGCAAAAGCAGAGTTTCAAATGTTATAAAAATTACTATTGTATGGTAATCTAGATAAAATGGAAGATTTACAGTAGTATCATCATCTTTTTCTTCCATGTTTCATTATAAATTTCTGATAATTCCTTGTCTTTTGAATTAATCTCTAGAAACTGAATCGATTTTACTTGCAATCTTTGATTTATTTTCATGTCCTCCTCATATCTCCTGCTATTACTGGTATGTTCTTACAATATTTTCTTTTCTGGTGRTATTGCATTTTGTTAACTTACAGTTTAGAGGCCACTTCTTATTTTGTACTAGAGCATTTACCATTGCTTGAATACCATTATTGTCACTTGAACAATGCTTCTTCAAGGAGTTAGACGGAGCCAGTATGTTCTTAATACTCATGTTGGTCTGTTGATGTCGTCTGAAAATGAATGGTGAAGTGCCATTTGTTCCAGTGACAATAAAATTTGAACATTGGCTCCCAGAAATAACAGAAACTGCTCATTCTAAGCTAATTCTATTATAACAAAGAAAAACATACTTGATCTTTCACCTGTGCAATATTTTAATGTTAGTGGCAAGTCACTTATCAGCCAACGTCAAATTACAACCTCATACTCAAAATGAGTAAGATGTTGAAACAATTRTCTGTTATTTGGCAAATAAGTTCTGTTTTATATATAGCACTAAATTTTTCTATTGTTCTATCATGCCCTGCAAGTTCTTTTTTATTTCCTCATGAAATCTTTAATTTTGTATAATCCTTACTAAAACCAAAGTAATTGTGCTCCAGGCATTTTAATAAAACATACTTCAAATGTTTCCTAAAGACCCTATGTTTTAACAGCTTTTTTCAGCTATGAATTTTCAGGATTTTGTTTGCCTGAATTTGATCAAACAGTGGCATCCAGTGGGAAAAGTAGATGTATATTCCCAAGACATGTAGCTWTTGATATATGTATCAGCTATGTTTAATTTAGAAAGGAAAGARTACTAATAACCTATGACAAATCAAAAATATTTTTTAAATTTTTAAGTAAGAGTATGGCAGGTTTATCAACCTGGTTCAATCTGCTGCAGTAAGAACATGACTTTAGTCACTCTTTGATTCCCCTAGTTTTTGCTGGACTCTTTCAGTTTTAAGAAAGCACAATTTGAACCATTATCAGTTTCTGACAATTGGTTCTGCTACTGCTATCTTCCCTGAACAAAAGGTACAGTATTGAGTACAACCTACTAATGTCTTGATGAGAAATGTGGATGATTAATGCCCTTGAAATCTATTTTTTTTCTGGCTTTAATGTCCATGAATACATCATGCCTCACTCAATCTATATTCATGTTAACTGTCTAAAAATTATTGAGTTAACACTTCAATCTAAAATAAAAATCTTGAGAAATTCTATRGCAGAAGAGAGATAATGAAAGCATGAAATGTCTGGGAAACATTGATGTCTCCAAGTTCAGGTTCTTCAAACTCACTTTATAGATGTAAACTTCCCTCATGCTGCCCTCCGCCTCCGTCCCATGGTTCT
>QVAJ01000049.1:2566535-2583913 GCA_003546035.1 Mixornis gularis | reverse complement strand
AAAGGTGTTCTATACTTCTCATTTTTCTGCTCTTTGTTAATAAGTTCATTATTATCCCCAGGTTCAGTCTGTTTTGTCTGTGATGATATTTGGTGAGTGATCTCTGTCTGTCCTTGTATCAGCTCATGGACCTTTCATGACCTTTTCTCTGCCCAGTCACAGAGGAAAGTGACAGAGCAGCTTTTGTGGGTATCCGGTATCCAGCCAGGGTCAGTGCACTACTTCTGGTAACCTTCAAATACCTCTGACTATATCCAGTTTTGTAATTCATTCTTTAATAGAGGAAAACTCACTAACTTTTTTCTTTTTTCATTTTTATTCTCATGGTAGGAACTACCTAAGCAACATGCAAAAAGATTTTAGTAGCTTGATTTTCTTTTGGGTTCAGTTAATGAAAATATATTACAATGTTTTCAATGCACTGTATTTTTTTTTCACTACTCTTGTTGCTTTTCACTGCACTTAGGATTCACAAAACTCTGAGAAGATTTCTGAAGATTTCACACTAGCATTCTATCTGATAGATAGAATTCTATCATTCTATCTGTGAATCCCCATCCCATATTTTTTTTTATTTGTACCTGACAAATGAGCTCTCTGGAGATCCAAATCCCATAAGAGAAAAAAATAAAGGAAAATGCTAAGGCAGAGTTAAAACACTGAAATAATTCTAATTATACCTATCTATTGTACAGTCCTGACTCAGCTACAGCAAACATATGAAGTGACACACAGAAAGATTATTTTCTGCTAATAATCCTTGCTTGATCATCAACACTACCTGAGATTAATGGGCCTGGGAGTCAGATTGCCTGCAATTCATGTGTAGTAGGACTGCTTTCAGGCATCTGTGCATGTGTATGAGATGCCTGAGCACAAGGTGTCTTCATTCTTGGCATGGAGATGTTCAGAAAGGGCAGTCAGTGAATCTGAGAGTCATTGGATCACCTTAGCAATCTAGAGTTTTATTTGYCTAAGCACAAGGGTAGTGTAGCCATTTTACTAACTTTTTGTCCAGAAAAGCAGAGGTAAATCTCCTGCAGTTTCTTTGCTCCAAATTAATTATTGCCAGTTCCCCATCAATTCTTAGTGGGTTTTTGGGTTTTTGACTGATACTAAATGCCTCGGTGTGAGTAGCCACATCAGGTTTTGACATTATTTAAGTGCCTCCTTCTAGGTTGAATTACACTGCTTCTTTCAGAACTGCATCATCATCTGTGGAACTACAAAAAATATGTCCTTGATGGGTAATAGCTAAAGAAAGATTAAGGTGTGAGATCTATTATGTGCACTATAAAGTCAACAAAAGCCTTTTAGTAGATCTGCATTGTTTCTCATTGTCCTGGCATATATGCACTTATCTGTGTCTGACGTGTTTAAATATAGTTGAGCTATGTTGGCAAAAGGGAGGAGTGGTTAAGGTTAGGARTTATAAGCTGGACATCTTTCTAGTGTTACTTAAGTATAGTTAAGAAATAATTTATGGTGTTGTGAAAACATTCTAACAATTCTTTAAAGATTCTTTAATATTTGTGTAAAATGAGAAAAGAACTAAAGWCTAGATGTATTAAAAAAACAATTTTTGCTGCCCTTGGGCACTGCATAGAAATAGACATGATTTATTTCACTCTCTTATTTAACCACTTGGTATTTTGAACTATAGAACAAACACGATTTTGTCGTGGTTTTTTTTTTCCAGTAAATTTTTCTGGAGCAAGTGTTACCACTTACTCAGGTCACACATAATAAAACAGATGCTYCAGTGAAATCAAAAGAAGAAAATGTACATGAAATCTGGAGACAAATCCAAATATCTGACTGACCTTTAATATAATTCCATAAATTAAAATATCTTTATATCAGTGTAAAAAGACAGTAAGACAAATATTTCATCATATTTGTAGTTGCTTTGTTTATTATGTTAGGTCATATGTCACTGAACCTCCAATGACAAAACACTGAATATGGAAATTTAAAGTAGTAAATATCTATAAAAAACACCCGTTATGCATTTATTTGCAGGTGGAAGGAAAACAATCAATTCAAAAAATGGTATTCACAGCTGAAATTAAAAAGTGAACTGGCAAGGTGCTATTGGGTAAATGTCACAGTTATTCATGATCTTGCAATTGAGTGAGAGTTTGCATTTTAATTAGTAGATACTGCTAACTTCTAACTTACAAAACATAGAGCATTTCTGCCCATATGTCATTATGCTTTTATAAATATGAGAAGTGGCCATTCTTATTTCTTAATTTCTAACAGACAGAGTATTTATTTTCCTTCCAGACACAAGTTTTAAATTACATTATTGCTGAGGATCACTTTGAGTATCCCACTCAATGGGTGGATCTCACTGAATTATTCTGCAGTTTTGAATGAATTTGCCAATATAATTAAAATATTTACGGAACAGTTTTTAAGGAAACTTCCCCATGAGACCATTCAGGAGTCTCTCTGGCAGTCAGAAGGTGGTGAACACTTGACCTGGTATGTTATGAATATGCAGAAGGGGTTTGAAGGGTGGAGAAAGTATGCACAATAGTACCAGCCAAGCTTGCCTGAAATAYGAGTATATATCTCACAACCTGGGGTGAAATGTCAGTCAAGAGATGCACTTGGAGAAGCAGATTGAGATACAGACTGAGCTCATTTTAACCAGTCATGTTAAATTTCTTAAGCATTAAAAAAATATAATTATAATCTTCRCATTAGAAATCTTCTTTTGAAATCATAGCTGACCAGAAGTTTTTATTTTATTTTTCAAACTAATTTTTAATTCTGATGGTTTAGTTTTTTATTGCTCTAAGTTTCTTAAATAAGACATGTTTCTAGAAATACTTCCCAAAATTCTAATTTWAAAAAAAATATTTCTTTCCATTTTACAAATTCAGTATAATTCATAGCATAAATTTTTTCATATATGCCAAATTTTAGTGATCATTATTAATAGTTGGTTGTTGCTTTTATATGAGTGGATCCTTTTGAGTGTGCACAGGTCTTTCAATGTGCATAAGGAGATTCCAAACAATTTACCTCTTTTTCTAGTTTTCTTCTAGAAATTAAGATGGGTTTCATTTGACTTAGTTTGTCTCATGTCTGGARAATTTTTTATAATCTGTGAAAAAAATCTGAGGCAATGGTGTTTGTTYAGCTTGAAGAAGAGAAGGCTCAGGGAAGCCCATATTGTAGCCTAAATGCAAAGGCCTTGTAAGAAAAGTGGAGAAAGATGTTTTCCCTGGGCTGACAGTGAGAGCACAAAAGACAACAGTTTTAAAGTTAAATTTTTAGGTTTAGGTTTCTTTCAGATAAGCAAGAAATTCTTGACAAAGAGAGAGATGAGGCACTGGAACCTGTTGCTCAGGGAAGTTGTAGATGCACCATCATCAGAAGTGTTCGAGGTCAGGTAAAGTGGGGCTTTGAGCTCCTCCGTGGCTCTGTTGATCTATTTCAACCTTTAGGGGTGTTGAAGAGGGGTGTGATGGTGGTGTGGGTGTGGTAAGTGGGTGACCTTGATCTTTAAAGATAGCTTCCAACCCAAACCATTCCATAATTCTGWAGTTTTGYCTGATAAGAATTCTGACTGATAAGAATTCTGTTTGATAAGACAGTTCATATAGGGCCATCTCTGAATAGATCAGTTTTTCTGCAGGAATTTTAATGGGATTTAAAGGTGATTATTGTGGATTTACATGTCAAACTTTGTCTCTGAAACAAAAGATGCTTAGATCCTATCCTAATCCACAAAAAATAAAAGACCATGATTCTCACGTCTAGAAAAAAGTTGCACTCCGTGTCTACTGTCTGGCTCACAAKTAAGTTAAAACCTAATCTGTAGATGAGACAAGTCTTCTAAGTTTCAGRGGTTTGTATATGAATCACGTTGTTTGTTAGTAAATCTACTTGAGTTATGGTTCTGACAATACTTTTAAAAATGTAAGTAAACTGAAACTSTATTGAAGATTTTACTTACTAATTTTTTCACAATTTTGACCCATAATAGAAAAATTGATCAATATTTTCATTGGGCAATTTCACCTCATTAAAATGCACTTTAATATTTTCATGATGTGGACCTCTACCTACTCTGTAGTCTAGATGCATATATGATGAAAGAAGCTTTTTCTTTCCCAAACAGACCTAAATATTACAGCATATTTTATCATGGCGTGGCCTAAAAGAGTTTAAATAAGTGTTCATCTGGTATTGGGAATGTGTCATATGATAGCATTATTTGTCTAGGCAAGTTAAAAATATACTTTTTTCTGCATTATTTATTAATTTATAGTTGGAAGTAATTTCACCACAYCAATGTTAAATAAAAGGTAAAAAAACTGGTTTAGATCTGGTGTGTTTAATTTTCCTCTTTTAATGAGAAAGTGACCCCTTGCACTCTMCTTCACTGTGGGATAATTACTGTCTGCTGTTACTAACACTTCCAGAAATAAATGATCTAGTCAGGATTAGAATTAACAAGCATGGCTGATCAAGCCACTGTGAACATGTCTTCCTTAGAGTCAGTTTCAGCTGACGTTGTTCTCAGTCTCAATTAGGCACTATCTTAGAACATTTACTTACTGAATATTTACTTGTAGATCAGCAATTGCTAGAGCAGTTTCACGGGCGTGAAAAAACACTCAACTAGAATAGGGAAATGTACCTGCCACATTCAGTAGAGGCCCTGGTGATATATATAATTGTAACTTAATAAATTGATGACACTGTACTGAACAGGAATAATGCAATTTAGCAATTTTTTCAAAGGAAAAGTAACATGACTTGTTGCCATCATATTTTGAYTTAAAAATGTAACAAATTGAAAATTAAGATGAATCATTTTTTCTGTTGCAGTCAGTGACATTTACTGTAAGTATAATCTAGCAGCTTAATATCCCAATTTCATAAATACCCTTTAAAAATTATTCTTCCATATGATACCTTAGTTTCAGATTGATCAATTAAAGAATATTTACTCCTTTGATGAGGGTGACAGCATAACACACTACTAAAAACTTGTTTGGGCAAAAAAGAAGAAGGAAATATATTTGTTTATGATTCATGTTTTGTGTCTTTATACCATGATTTAAATTTATTCATCATAGTACTGAAAAGCAAGCAGCACATGAGGATTAAGTACCAGAGCAGCAGAATCCCAAAATTGTGCCAAACTGGCTGACAAAKCTGCCTTGATGGTTTTGAAATCATTCTGCACTATTCACATATAATCTAGTGATGAAAATAATTTGTTACAACTTTAGAGGGTACGTGTGAAAGTAGATCTAAAATAAAAACCATCTGATTTTATAAACACACTTGGTTTTGTTCTGATGTTATGATTTCAGGAGGCTTAAACTACTATTAGTAGTTTCTATTATATTAGAAGTCTTCATCTATWTCTTTTAGTGAGTCATAGACATTTTTTTAACAAGGAATATGACTAGAAAACTTCRGATCATTCAGTAATTATTAAATTTATCAAATGTTATGTACTTTTATCAAAATAAAACAGTATGATACCAGTCTCAAAAAGAAATAAGAAAAAATATGAGAAGAAATGTGTTATAAAAATTTCTGAGTTGCCAGAAAGATATTAAAAAGAAGGAAAAAATAAATTGTTTGGTGTTATAGTAGGTTTTAAATTCGTCAGTATAAAAAGCAGAAGAAATCTCTAGAAGACATGACAGGTGGCTTTTATGATCTGTCCAGAAATAGTAAATATGGGCCACTTTCTTCCTGCCTCTGCCAATGGAAGAACTATGGGACATCAGAGGAAACTAGCCAGTAACACCAAAGGAGACCACATCTTGAACTTATCCCTGCCCTAGCAGGTGGTTGAACTAAACTTTCAATATTTCTAGGATTCTGTGAGATATTCAAAAATCTAAGCTATGGAAGATCTTATCTCAGGATGCTGAGAAAATTGAAAGCATATTTGGGTTTAGGGAAAGGTGGGACAAGTCTAGTAAATAAATCTGTTGAAGTTTCCTAAATTGTTGGAAAGCACTTTGATTTAGGAAGTTACAAATTACTAGACAGTACTCAGGAAAAAAAAAAGAAAAATGCTGTTTTGGATGTTGCTTTCTAGCCTAGGCATTGCTTATGCATACTGTTGGGAAAATAAATATCAGATCATATAGACCTTTGATTTTGAGTGTTGATATAGCTGTAATGTGTTTGTTCATGTGTTATTGCATGTTACGCTTTTTAGGGTTACTATTATGAGTATTAATTCTATTAAAGGTCCTAAATTTGTAAGCATGTCTACATAGACTGAGTGGTTACTATTTAAAAGACTAATTTCTCACAACTTTTTCATCTTTTACTTTGCTTCTTATTTCTTCTCATTCTTCTTTTTTTAAATGTCAGGAAGTATTATTGTGAGGAATCACAACAATCTCTGTACACCCTTTTCTTCTCTTTTCTTTTTAGCTTTAAGTACATTTCTTCRGCATTCATTAAGATTCCTTTCACTGAAGTTGCCTGAAATTCAAGGGATCCTATCTAAATTACTTCCATAGCTTCTCTCCACAGACAATAGAGAGAGGTAGATAGCTTCTCTGTATCAGGTGAAGGAAAAAATATATTTTTTTCTTTTCTGTGCAAGCTTTCTGGTAATTTCTTTCTGTCAACTGTTTGGTTATCCTGTGATAAAACTGATGCAGATTTCCTCCTCAGTTTCTATTATTACAGTCCTTTTATCAAGATGGCAGCTAACTTTGCATTGATGATTAAACATGTCTCTTCCTTGAATCTTATTACTACCTCCAGTTGCCTGCTATATAAGGTGTAATAACCCATTTCTCAGAGGGGATTGTATATTTCAGAGCATTCCCTGGAAATTAAACTATGAATAGAGACAGTGTTGTGCTGCCTTGGCTGTCGTGCTGCTTTTTACTTTATGGGAGATTTTCCACTCGCTGTGGTTATTGCACACGGGCCACGTGCTCCTGGTTCCCACCTGCTCTGCTTGTGCTGCTGTGTGGTGGTGGTCTCTGCTGCAGTGGGAACTTCCCTCCTGCACTGCAAGAGCTGAGACAACAGCTGAGGAAGTTGTCACTGACTTGGGTTTCAGTGAAGCTCTGAAGAGGCTGGAGGTCATAGCTCCTCATGTACTAGAATGGTAGTTAAAGACTTTGCCTGTACTCAAGTAGCCCCTGAAATCATCAGGCCAGTGCAATAAAAACCATTTGAAAAGTTAACAATCTCTTAGGTATGCATAAGGCTCTGCATTTATTATGGAAAGAACTCTGATAATGAGACAGAAAATTATTTGAAACTGACACGTAATGAAGTGGATTGAATACATTTTTATCAGTATATCTTATGGCAAATTAATTAAGTAATAATATAGCAATAGAGAACTGTCTGTTACATATTAAAAGTTGGCTTAAAATAATTAACACATTATAGGAACTACTTATATTCCCACTAATGATTATGTCAAAACTGCCATTAACTTACCAAGAACAAAAAATTATCCAGGAGCGGTAAAAGTAGGAGCAGAGCAATATTTTTAAAGTTAAAATGAAATAACTTCAAAATTAATATGCACGTAGGGAAAACCAACAGAACTAGTAAACTTTTGCATAGTTATGAATGCTCCATTTCAAGCTAAATTGAAGGCTAAGGTGATGATAATAAACCTTTCACATCTGTTTTCACTAATTGGGACATGACAAGCAGCCAGACTCCACACTAGGTTACAGAACAGTCATGCCAGCTTCAAGAGGGAATTGAAAAGCATCCGAAATCTCAACTTTGACATGGTTTTTAGAATCATCCATTGCCAGCCTGAGAAAAGAAGTAAAATAAATACGACAAATGTGACCAATCCGGCACGGATATAGCATATTTTTCAGACAATCATCCTTGCTGAAGTGCCTTCTTTTGGCAGATTAGCCAGATGGAACAATGATATTCTGCTTGCATGTCTTGAAAGGGGAAGATGACTGCCCCTAAACTGTACAATTTTGAATGCTGATGTTTGCACCTTGTGTATTTCTGGGTAGCAGTTGTCAAGATATGTCAAATTACTTTTTGTTTCTTTAGCAGCTTCTGTTTGGTTTTTTAAATTGCTCTTTGTATCCTGTATGTAACCATGCAAACTAGATGCTAGTTGCTGACATAATCAAATACATATGAATAAGACCAGTTTGAAAATAAATTTTCTTTTCCTTTTATTCAACAGTACTAATCTATATGTTAAAATTATGTTGGTTTTAAGAAATTCTTATATGTATAATTTGTGAAATTGTTCTCTCACAGTTTACTGTGCATCACACTATGTTCTGTAAAGAGATTGCTCTGGGACCAGGATGGTGGCAAACGGGGAGAGAGAGGTTATGTGCAGTGGGAGCAGTTTTATGGAATGGGGTCAGTACAAGGGGACTCACTAGTATTGGAATGTTTGCAGCAGGGTCTAAGACCGAAAAACTTCCAAAAAGAGCAGGCTTGCTTGCTGGAGAGACAAAATGTAGCCTTTGAACCAATGAATAAGAATATTTTATCTTAGGTCTTGTGACCTAAAAGCCAATTTAAATTTCCAGATTGGAAGGCAACACTGGAGGAAAAGGTAAAATAGGAAAAGAGAAAAGTGATTTCCAAGCTTTTCTGAGGAATGAGTATGACTCTATACCTCTGAGTGAAAATAATATTGAATTTCATGAAGAAGAACATTACTTCGATTTTGATGCAGATGAAGGTTTAGAGATCAAGATGTTATATCCTCTGATATTGTATAAGAATGCAACAAAACAAAGTTTGAGATGCCACTTCATTCATATGTAGCCGTGTTTAAAATATAGCACTTTTTTTCCCCTTTGTCTACAGATAAACCTAAAATGTCTCCCATGTTTTAGTCAGAGACTAGTAAATACCACTATATATTTTGAATAAGGAACACCTTATAAGAGCAATTTTAAAAAGCCTTTTTAATTTTCCAGATATCCTTAATTTTTTAAAATTGGTTTTGTCCTAGGAGAATGCAACCTTACATGATTTTTTAATTATGTACTTAGAAACCAGAAACTGGACACTATATAAGTAATGAAATATGTAGACTACTTTTATAGGTTTGATTTTGTTTGGGTTTTTTCCTAGAAATGTGAGGGGGGGGTTAATATTAATAAAAATATTTTGATTTCATAATGAAAGAAAAGACATTTAATATTTTATTGACATTACATGTTCATTAGTAAAATATACATTGATGGAGTTTATGGGTTTAAGTGGAGTCTAGCAAACAAGTTAAACTTTCTTGTTTTCAGGCAATAAGAACATATTAAAAACATTTGTAGCTATGCTATTCATAATGTCATTCAAATTCAATTATGATTTCTATTAAGTATTATTTAAACTTAATAACAGGTTTTGATTTAAATGAATAGCAAAATCTGGAGAAAATGTAATGTATGTGATTTATTAAAATTCAGAAGGTCTCCTAATAACAGGCATTGAAAGTGACTGTGCCTAAAGAATGCAATGTAAGTCAAATTATTATCAGATTTAAAATGTGAGGATTTTTATTTTAAATTTCCTTCTTCTTTTTCTTCTTCTTTTTTTTTTTTAAACCAGTGACATATTTAAAATCTGATGTAAGTGTTCAGAAAATATTTTTATATAAAATATATATTTTTACATGACTGTTTAAACACTGCATTTGTTCCCACTAATGTAATTAGAAACAAAATTACTAAATAAATATTTATGATATTGCTTTCCTTGAACTCTTCTTATTGACATAAGAAAACTTGATTGATAGTGCAAATATCACAGAAGAGTTTGTTTTTTCCTTTTCTTCAATCTCAGTTAAAATTTCTAAAAATTTCTTCTGTATATTGTTTGGGAATTTTTCAGTATTATTTTCCTGTCTCTGTTATAATTTTTCTTACCCTGAAGGTTGCCTCAATATATTAACTAAATATTTTAGTGTAAAATTGTCTTGCTGGTATTAAGAGACAGAAATCAACCTTACAACACTGTAAGCTTGTGCACTTTTATATTGATTAAAGTCCATATGTTTTACCTTGCTAATAAGGGTGCTGTATTTTTGCTGTAACAGAAAAAGTTAGCAACACAATTATTATGGTTTAAAAATCTACAATAGACATCTTGTAATGAAAAGAGAAATATTCATTCCTAATAGTGAAAAAAATACAGGAAGTACTCCAGAGAATAGGAAGATAGAAATGCGAACATCATCTTGATTGTTATACTGAATCAGAACTATTGACTTCCACAGAAATTCTTTTTTTATCAGCTCTACCAGGCAGTGCGTATATAAATCTAATTATTTCTTGTATTGAACTTTAATGCAAAAGCACATGCAAAAATTATCATGACAAGGGTGCTAAGAATTTTGCTGAAAGTATTGAAGAAAGAAAAGGTAATGCTAAGGCTGAAATCTATATAATATTTATATAGTATTATATGTATATATGTAGTCTCAAGCTGTGCAGGGGAAGTTTAGGTTGGATGCTTGGAGCAATTCCTTCTTAAAAAATGATTAAACATGGGCTGTGCAGGGGAGTTGAGGACTCACAGTACCTGGAGGTGTTTAAGGAAAAACTGGACGTGGCACGCAATGCCATGGTCTATTTGACAAGGTGATGTTCAGTCATAGGTTAGACTTGATAATCTCAGATCTCTTTTCCAAACTAATTGATTCTATGGTTCTGTGATTGTATCCTTCCCTCATCCTATTGTGATAACTTTTTGATTAGCCAAATCTGCTTATTATTTTGGGACATAAACTTTTGCTCCATTCAGAATTATTGAAATAATGTGTGYTGCATAGAACAAGGATGACTTTGGCATTAACAGAGATTTAAACTATCATCAGTGACCCAGGTTGCCCTTAAAGTAAATAGGATACCAGGAAGGTGGATAATCTCGTATGCAAATTTTATTAAATGAATGATGCTAGTAGTGAACCTGGAATATCTATTATTCTATATAACTGCAAAGCCTCCTTTTCTAACATTTGAATGCTTTCTGCAACACTGTGCCTCAAAAATTTTTATGAGAGACACCATGCACAAGGACAGTAACAGATGAATTTTTATGGTCTGATAGACTTGCAGCTGAGACCAGAAACTTAAAAAAATTCCCTTACACATGTATTAGATAGTATTTTATGTTAAAGCACTACGCTTTTGATGTGAATACTACTTTAAATAACCAATGTTGAGCAGCTTCATTCTTCAGAAAGGACATAATTAGTTGAACAAAATTAATATAACTACACAGTTCTTGTTCTCTCACAGCAAAAAGAGAACAAGTCCTTCTTAAGGAGTCTTTGAATATCAGAGAACTTCCTATTGTTCTGTCAGTATATGATTGTATCAATGCAGCCATGATGCTACAAACTTCTGACATATTTAAAGAAGCTCGTAAGTGCTGAATGAACTTTGCACAGTTGTGGAAGAGTAAAGTTGTGCTTTTTAAAAGGATGGAGCCTTTATTTTAGATACATCCATACCTTGCATACAATGCATGAATATTGTATGAATATTTCTACACAGTGAAATCATGTAGATGGGAAAATTTACACATGGATTGCTAAAAAAAATCTTTGTACTAAGATAAAATACCTTCCCAGGACAGAATATTGAATTKTTATGGTTGCAGGATGCTACTTGTATTTAAAATTGCTCATATATTTGCTGGATTATTTGTCTCTTCATTTACATTATGCTCATATCCAGCAGAATATAAACATATGTTAAGGTGCAAATAGCTTCCTGTTTAAAACTTATTATTTCATTTATATAATTTAAAGTCCTATCCAGGCTTTAACCTCTCYACTGTCACTGTTTCTTTAACTACTGCTTAAAAGCTATTACCATAAGCCAGGTGTTTGGTGACTGCTACAAAATAGCCTTACAAGACACTAAATATCAACTGCATTTGGCTTTAGTTATGCTCTTAGTGCAGGTCTCTGCAATGAAGTCATGAGCAGAACGTATGTAAAGATTGAGCCACTGCATGAAGATTTTCAGTCTGAGAACCTAAATCTGGTATTCCACAGTGAAAAAGCCTTCAGTTTTATGAAACATCCTGTGACACACACCAGTAACTTTATTTTCCAGTAATGGTCATTCTTCAACAGCACTTTATTTATTCTACATATTTTAAAATCCTGAAAGTCTCTCTGATTCCAACTCCCTATTTGAGGATTATTTCAAGAATAGCTGATGATTTAATGTGTAGTTTTTTAACAACACTGGGAACATAAATTTTGAATCTGCAGTAAATCTGCAGTAGGTATGCTTTTAAGGAGTCAGAGACTAATTTGTATCTAAATTGGGTGTCACAATGGGAGAATTATAACTACTGTATTATCAATATGATGGGATATCTAGGAGGGGGTCAAAATAGATGAGCCAGAAGTTAATAGTATGATAATTATTAAGCTCTCTAGATGCTCAAAGAAAGAGAAAAATCACTCTTTTACTCTGTCTATATAAACTATGAAAATAAACATAAATATTCATGATAATGTTTATGTAGAGTTGAAATTCATTAAGATGGCTAAAGAAGCTGGTTTATTTTTTATTTATTTTTAAGGCTATGTATTATTGCAGAGAAAAATATTAGGACATCATAGACGGCTGAACATCTTATCCAAGACATTAATGCATGCCTTGGACAAAAATTTTTCCTGTCAAAACAAAGGAAGAGTTCATGTCTGCTATGGGATAGTGAAAGCATTATCACGTGAGCTTTGGCTCAGTCACTAAGCTGTAATGATGATACGTTATTGTGACAGCTAATTTTGACCTCCTTCAGAACCATTGCCCATTGATCTCTCCCAGTAACAAATGTTCATATACTTACCAGGTATACTTTAATTAATTCTTCACCTTCCATCTTGTTGTGAAAGGAAATGTGATCTTCTGCTCTGAATTGTGTAGGACAAGTTTTGTTTTTTCATGAACATGTGGACAACATCTGACACATCTGACTAGATTAGATTATGTTTTGTTTCATTAGTAGAGCAACACTGAAGTTCATACAGCTCTATTTATTTACTCCTTTGGAAGGACTGATCTCATATTTCCAGCTAAACACTGTTTAAAAGAAACATATTTCATTGTGTTGAAGAATAAATTTCTTCAATAATAAAAAAGTTGTTAAAGTAATCCCTCACTGGCTTAGTTTGCATTCAGTGATTCTGGAGAAATTGAATTAAATTTACAAAAGCAGCAGACATTCTGGATTCCATTTGATCATCCTTTTTTTATTAGCATTGTGAATATGGCAAGAAGCACGCATGGCAGAACAAAGATAACTGCAGTTTACTTAACTGCAGACAATTATGTGTGTCTCAGCCAAGCTGCAGCATAACACAAATCTGTGTCTTGCCTCAAACTGAGCTGTGCATGCACCTTGCAGATCACTGGGACCATCCCTGCTGATG
The DNA here is from genome assembly GCA_003546035.1 of Mixornis gularis. Lineage (NCBI taxonomy): Eukaryota > Metazoa > Chordata > Aves > Passeriformes > Timaliidae > Mixornis > Mixornis gularis. The sequence goes on along the minus strand of QVAJ01000049.1, from coordinate 2,570,493 downwards.
CACTCTGTTCCACCGTGTTGCAGCAAATTATTGTCTCTCTGCTGCATCACAGAAGGCACTAAATTGCTGCTGGACTTAGATATATGCCTGCATGAAAAAATGTCAGGCTACAAGCTGAAGCTTCCTCAGAAATGTTACAGTACAAAACAGGAAAAACATATTGTCATACCAGTGAAACTGAGTGTTCTTGTATGAGATTTTGGGTTTTCCTTCACTCAGTCACTGTGGCTTTGATTTTTATGAAAAAAATATCAGGTATCTGAGAAAAGTAGAATGGTATTAACTATATGAATTTCACAAATTTCATGACAAAAGGATCCTCATCTACAAGATAAATAATCACTTATAAAAAGATGACCAAAAAAAATTGTCAAACAATCAATTATTTTACTACGATAGCAGAGGAAAAAGTGCTTTGAGTTTACTTTCTGTTTGACATGTTGACAGAAACATTTTATTTGTATCTTACTATTACAGACCTCACCTATAAGCTGCAATGTAATGGAAATACCATAGTCTAAAAATAACATGTACAAGAAAGTATTTTATTTGCAGTCTTCATAGTCTAATTTACCCAGATACATTTTTTTTTTATTTCGAATGATAACAGTAATTTAAAAGAATTTTAAAAAACTGTGATTCAATAGATTTAAAATTCTTTGGTAAAAAATTTATTTTATTAATTATTTTACTTAAATAAATAAAAATATTTGCACATGATGTTTAGTTTAATAGAAAACAGAGGAATAGAGGACTTGATTTTTGGATGAATTTCTAGAATTTTTTTTCTTTCTCAGAATATCACATGCCTATTTTACAATGTTATTCTGACGTATTTAACTAAACTTCATTCTGTTTACAGTTTCTATGGTAAATACATACAAACACGTTTTGCAGTATTAATAGAGTTAAAACATTGACATTCCTATGAATGCCATAGCATATTATCTCAGAGATGTTCTTTTTTGCTTCATTATATTAAATTGTATGCGTTGACGGTATAGAGAGGAAAAAGGTCAAAAGAAATTGTTTCCATTCAAGCAACTGAGAACTGTATGTAATATCTGTCAGCCATGAATAGTTTAAGGAAACAAATACTTCTTCCATAAATAACCTGAATGAGAAAAGTAATTTAAGTGTGTGAAGGGACTGCTCTCTGAACCATATTCAGATATTTCTCTCCTCTCATTAAAATTATCCCCTACAGAAATGTTCCTCAAATCCTTAACAACTTCAGAAGCCTACACTTTTGAAATATTAAAGTAATTATTTTAAGGACTTATGATGGGTTTCCTATTTCTACAGCTAAGAACTGGTATTATAAGCCATTGATATAAAACGCCTCACAGATTATTAGATTGATTATGGCATTGTTAGTCCAAATTTGTATGATAGAATAGAATTTCCTTTCAAGAGTTTGACTGCCGTGCAACATGTATCTGAAAGCATACAGAGTGCATCATCTCAGTGGTCRTCTTCCAGTTAAAGAATAAAAGGATACTGAAAATATATACATGTAAAAGAGTAGGAAAGAACTATGATGACTACATGCAAGGCTGAGGCTTTGGAAGCACATATAGAATATGGAATTGGAATGCATTTGCACCTGAAGATCCAGCAAATGTGGTTTTTTCCTTTTAATTACTATGAATTTAGTAGAGAGGGTGAATCAGATGAAAAGATATATTAAAAAGATATTTTCTGGCCTCTGTATAAATTTCAGGGTGAAACTTCCTTCTTCTATTTGTTTCAGTGCCAGCAGGAGTGAGCATTGTGTAAAAGTGTTAAAAGTGCAAAAGTGATGAAAACCATCAGCTTCAGATTCAGATTGTCTTTAAACCTTAAGCCATAAGACATTACTATGTAGTGCAAATTCATATTTTGTACTTTTGTGGATTTGTTAGGCTTGATAGTCCAAGAAATAAGGAACTTATCAGGTGCATGCAGTTGTATATGGAAGAGTTCTCTCAGACATGACTGAATCTGAATACATCAATAAAACTATGAAATATTCTTTAGTTACAGTAAATGCTCATTTAGTCACAGTGGTAAATCTTGGAGTCAATATGGTAAACACTGTAAAAGTAATATGGCAAATCAAAGCATAATAAATTCAGTGATAAGCTACCTATATAAAAAAGATGCCAGAGCTGTTGTGTCTATAAAACTATTGTCCATTTGAAGTACCTTAGCCAATGCTACAACAAATTTATATTTATCCCAGGCAAAATACAGTTAAAGCATAGAAGACTTATTAAAAAAATGTGATGCTCACACAAAACAAGAAAAAAAATCCTCCTACCAGAGAAAGCTGCTCATTGGGACACCAATAGCATATCTCCCTGTATTCTTGAAAGATTTGACATGTCCCTAAACACTCATCATAAGAATGGGAGAAACAAAAAATAAACGTTGTGACAGGAACTGCTGTTTTCTTCAGTAGTATTTTCCTTACCTGTTCACAGAGGAAAAAAGGATAAGTGCTCTTCAGAGACACAGTAAAAATTTCATCTCAAGAGCTGAAAAACAACTGGGCAGGGAAAAACACCTCCAACACTGGTTATAGTAAGAAGGACTTTGAGAGAGGCATAAATTTGGGCTGACATAATGAAAAGATGTCAATAATAAAGGGTGTGTTATCTGTAATTTATTAAGTTACCTATTCCTTCTTACCTTAAGTGAATCCTTGAAGTCTATTTATGGTATTTTTTCCTATGCTAGTGCTTTGGAGTCCTTTTTCAAGTACTGACATCTATCTATCAAACATACTGAAACAAGTGAAACTCCCATTCTTCTCTTTTTAAGTGAGAGAAGTAAATATTTTTATGAACAAAAATTTTATCATTTGTTTTTGAGGGCCAGTCCAAGTAGCAGGAGTTTGAGTCAGAGGTGAAACTGGTGCCAAACAGTCAAATCTACGCATTTTGGAAAGTGCTAATTTCCACAACTGTTTGAGTGAAAGAAAGAAGGTGAAGCTTCCTGAGGAGCTCACAACAGCCTTGGGAGTAAAGATAGCTGTTTTGGAAATAGGCTATGGCTTGTAACGTTTATTTTATTGGCCTGGAGTGAACTGTTTTTAGGAGAAAAACAGTAGCCAAAATTTGCACTTGTGTGTAGAATCAGATTGTCCCAGTTCCAGGAGCTACTTCCTAAACCACAGGCATTTGTCACTGAAAAGATGTCTTGCAAGTGCAACAAATAGAGAGAGGAAAGTGAAATGACTGACTGGGGAGCAGATATGCAAAAAAGAACCTGGGGATCCTGATAGACAGAAAATTGAGTGTAAGTCTGTAGAATGCCCTTGCAGTGATGAAAGCTGCCTGAATAAAAACAGCAGTGGGTCCAGAGAACTTATTACTCCCCTCAACTTAGCCACCTCTGTAGTATGGTGCTCTGTTTTCAGCTCTCCCAGAAAAAAGGAGAGACTGAGAACTAGGGAGAAACCAGTGAAGGACCAACAAGATGGTTAGAGAGACGGAGCACATCACATTAGAGAAGAAGGAAAGAGTACTGGGTATGTTTACACTGGAAATTCAGTAAACTTCTACTGTCTAAAAGGGAATTAAAGTGAAGATTAAGCCAGGCCTTGTCAGTTGTTCACAAGAAAATATCAAGAAGTAATTGCTGCTGTGCTACAGGAAAGAAAACTGCAATTATGTGATAGGGAAGGATGCTTCACTAGAAGATGTGTTAAGCATTGTAGGAGATTTCCAAGAGAATGAGGAATCACTGTCTACAGGGGTTTTCAGAGCTTCTCTGGGGAAGGCCCTCAGAAGCTTAGTCTAGTCTTGAAGATATCCCAGGTTTCTGAGCAGCAGCTTGGACAAAGGTCCAATTCTAACACAGGTTTTTCTGTGACTCTGTGATCACACTTGGTGCACTCTAATTTTAAAAATAAGGCAATGCAGAGGGATGGAAGAAAAACACAGAAAAACACCTGGACAGAAAAAAGGGAAGG
>QVAJ01000049.1:2460296-2566159 GCA_003546035.1 Mixornis gularis | reverse complement strand
AGAAAAGAAAAGAAAAGAAAAGAAAAGAAAAGAAAAGAAAAGAAAAGAAAAGAAAAGAAAAGAAAAGAAAAGAAAGAAAAGAAAAGAAAAGAAAAAAGAAGCAGTGAGCTGAGCACCATTTTCTCCCATAATAGAATCTAATTTATATGGCTTGACTTTTAACCAGCTTCTTGTTACCAAAAGAAATAACAATACAATTTCTGATGTTGCACTACTGGAAAACATGAAGCAGCAACAAAACCATAATGGTGATAAACTGAGTATGTAGTGCTGTTGTGCTGGAACAATAAAAATTTATAAATCCATTGTGTTTGTTTGAGATTGTCAAGTCATGAAATTGGATCGCAAGGATAAATCTGTTGCCAGCAGCAGGAAGTGACCAGGTGACAAAAAATAATGAAATGTCTGAAAGATCATGAGGTCATCAGATGGAAATATTCACCTGAGCATCAGAATTGAAGTAGCGCTAACCACCAATAAAAAAAGCAAACCTCTGATGTATTCTGTGGGCTTACAGAAATGTCTGCTCAGCTACCTGGTGGTCCAGATTCAACTGTAATTCTTTGAAAGTGTTCTGGAGTTAGTGTGTATGAACATCTGCGACAGAGTTATTCTGAGTTCTGAAAATATCTGCTCATTCAGAAGAGGATATATGACTATATTCATGTCAAAGAGTGTAATGAGAAAAGAAAATAGTATAAAATTAATTCATCTTGTGACAAAGATTATAATGGAAGTGGATATTAGCTCTGTGAGATAAAATAGTCTGGTATTTAATTCTGTACTTACATGTCTTAAAATAGAAATGTGCAATCCAGAACTTCAGTTTTAATGTTTGTATTTCTGCTTGCTTGAATTTTTATGTGATTCTGCCTTCAGGGAAAATATGACATCAAGCAAATGGACACCATAAAAACTCTTCTTCAAGCTATATAATTTCATAAATATTGTTAACCAAATGTTTTTAAAAATATGTTTAAAATATTATTGTCCTTTCATGCTATGGCCATTTTTAGGTCATTGATGCAATTTCAAAGCAAGAATAAGCATCAAACCTACATTTGCACCAACAAAGAGAAAAAGAAAAGGTGCTTGTGATTTTCTTAATTGATCTACTAAAATCTGCCTATTTTACATTATTTAGAAATAGTGATCATAAAGCTAAAGTGATCCATCAAGACTTATGTATTAATTAAATGGTATAACTGCATGGTATATACTGCATGGTATAACTGCTTCATCTTGTACATTAAAAGGCTTTTCTACATTATAACGTTGTAAGTTACTGTTAGCCATTTTTCAAGACTTATCTGAAATACAACTTTTAAAAAATATTTTAAATATATTTCTGTAGCATCCAGCAAAATTTGAAATGGTGAAACCTAAAGTTCACATACAGGGAGAAAGAAACTAAACCAATAGAACCCACTAAGAGATATTTTTACCATTTTCTATCTTCACAGCAGATATATCAAAAGATATGCTTACAGACAGCAAAAGTAGACAAGAAAATAGACAAAAACCTATTTAAACTAATCACAGCATTTCTCTTTCATGATACAATTTTTTCTCCCAAATATCTGTTTCATTTTTCTTACAAGACTCCGATGGCTGTGACCCTTGGGGTTTAATGGACTAGCTCTAGTCAGCTCTGTGTATATTATATTTTGTGACATGCTTGTTTTTCATACAAACATCCTGCAAGTTGTGCCAATTACTGTCCAACAACTGCCATGGTAGCAATCTAGTAAATCACCAAAAGAAGCATCTGTCTCCAGAGAATGTCTTCCAGCTGTTCACATAAAACATTTTTGGGTTTGGGATTGACAGAAAATCTGAGCTTGAGGGAACACTATGGATCTGTCAAAAATGCTAATGGTGTAAATACACCACTGATTTTATAATGATTAGATATGGCAGCTCTTAAATAAATGTTTTTGATATCACAGGAAAAGAAAAAAAAGAAAAAAATCTCAGTCTTTAAAATAAAAAGATGGCCATATAGTTCAATATTAGTAATTGATTAAAGATTAGTTTTTTTCCTTATCTCTGAAAGACAGATCTTTATGATTGTGGTCTCCATGTGTGTCTTACTTTTTGTGAGGTAAACATTCCGAACCACATGGAAGTATGGGAAAGGTTAAGAGAAGAAAAATAGTAAGTCTGACCTTGTCCTTTGGTCCAAAGATGTTCTGTAAATTGTACTAAATGAAAAAAGTAGGATACTTGCTCTGTACTAAATATACCTTACATACAATAAGAAACAATAAGAAACAAAATTTATTTTTGTGCAATATAATGAAGATATATAATAGATAAACCTTATTGAGGCCATAGGATCAGCTTTTCACTTAAGAAATCACCTTTAATCACAAAGATTGAGGTTTTAATGAAACCAGTCACTTCTGTCTAATTCCATGTTTTGAAGTACTGTATTGACTAAAAGTTACTACTATTATCTACTGTATTAAGTGCAAGAGTCTGGAAACCAGGTTTTTCCTTTACATTGTGCCAACTCTTGCAGTTACCAACTTACTTCCTAGTGTTTTGAATATTTTTGCAAGATCTTACCAGGATTTTAAACAAGCTCTTCCTGAAACAAACCAAAGAAGATGGAGGAGGGAAGGCAAATGTAATACATCTTTGATAGCAATAGAGTTTTATTTATATTTCTTGAAAAAAAAAACATGCCACCAACATATTTATTTGCTGCAATTATAATGACTACCTGGATATTTTTGACTCCTCTCTATCATGCCAGTGACTGCATGATTTTACATTTGTATTCTGCTCTAGAAAAGTCAAAAAGGTTCAGGACAAACACAGAAAGCCTGTTGACACTCTGTGCTATAGTTGGGTAAGCTGCAGATCCTGGGGAGTTACAAAGAAAGTCAGACTACAAAGCAACAGCTGCTAGTGTAAGTAGGAAAAGGAGATCATCCATCTCATAGGACATCTCATTTCCACAGCCTCATTTTAAGAAAAGTTATCAGGAGGGGACTGACTACAGCAACCATATGAAAAGCAATAGACTTCACTTTCCTAAGCCACAGTTAACAGTAAAAATAATATTTCAAATATCCATTTTGCAGATCTGACTGGATGGGAGTTTGTAAAAGCCAGAAAATGAGATGGTAACTGAAATCTAATCCACAGAAAAAATATTCTTTCATTTGAAAAGCTGGCCCCTGTGTTTGTTTTAAGGGCAACTGCAAGAAAGATTTTAGCCCATCCCATCTACCTGGTCATCATTTGGCCATCAAAACTGAGGAAAAAAACTAATTGTTGCTGAGGAATGCAGGCAATATTGATAACTTCAGATAATATACTTTCTGCCTAAAAAAAAGGGCGTTTTCTCTCCACTCCCTTCCTACGAAATGTGTGTGTACACATGCATAAATCCTTCTCCTGATCTTAACAACTAAAGTGTATCTTGTTTGTTTTCTAATGTGGAAAATGCCAAGCAAGCACCTTGCTTTACCTTGGAAAGCATATGTACTTCCAGGAGCACACTTTACAGTCCTGCCAAATGGTGCGTGCAGTAATCTACCTAAGCATGATTTTATTCAGACAGACATTTTGAGAAACTCAAGGGTTTGCTCAGCTAAAGGAAACAGAGAGGACTTTAGACAGCTCTTTATGTCCTGTACTCTCAGTGAAGACATCGTTTTCTGCTTAGCATAGAACCTTTTTTTTTTCCTGAAGGGATGCTGTACTGGGAGCAACGATGCAAAGAACCTGCAATAAGCATATTAAAAAAGCAGAATAAGGTATATTCAGAACAACAACAAAAAAAGTATAAGAAAAAAAATCCTAAATGGAATATCCTACACTTCAGAAAATGCGTGTAAAATACTTTAAAATAATTCTAAACTCAGTGGTAGGAAGAAGGAAGTAAAAAAGCTGCTAGCTACAGTGTGTAAAGTTGAAAGCAGAAATGCTGCTATAAAACAAAAAGAAGCAGAGCCTCAGGCACTTTGCTTGCTCTGTGGAGACAACACCCCCAGGCTCGAGAAGGCAAACAGTGTATACCAGATACCTTGAGAGGCAGAGATAGTTCTTCCACCTAGACATCAGTTTTATCAAGTACAAGAAAGGAAGCCATATATAAGCTCTAAGTCAGTGCTTAACCATTTTAAGAGCAGAAAAAGTCACTGGAGAAAAGCCAGGAAGCCTTGTACTGCTCTGATGGGCAGAGCAGGAGTAAAGGAGACCTTTTGGATCTAATGCTCCCCTTCTCTGTAGCTGAGGCTTCCTAAGAGCCTTGTGCTCAAGGTTTTGAAGCTAGTCTAAAACATCAGGCATACAAAATAATGACTGCAAAGGAGGGCAAAAGAAGAAGCTTTCTTTACTTGCTGTTCTCTCTTCATCATAAAGTGTAAATATCTTCTATTTCTATGAATTTGCTCATTTAAAGCCTCACTGACACAGACCTGAAATTTCATCTCACCTTTTTCTAACAATGTTGGATCCCTTGGAGGTGAATGCACGTTCTTTGGAAGAAAGTCAGTCAGGTGGAACATTCTAGGCAGAAACCTTTCTTTGAGAGTGAGAGAGTTGCTTTAGGGACAAGGCTGTTTCTTTATYCTAATATATTCCTTTTTTGGTGTCAGTGACTCTTTCGATTCTTTATCAAAGTCAGAGACAGAACATCCTTATAACTGACTGTTATTTAATCCCCTAAAGGAGACGCTTTTAATATTTAAATCATATTAATGTACCACATTTTTTTATCATCTGTATTAACCAATAGTTATTCTCAATTAAAACTGGAGATTATGAGGGGTTGTTTTTATTATAAGGGTACCCTAATATAATATTCTATTTTTAACTGCTCAGAAAAAAAAAAACCAAACCTTCACACTGAAGCAATTTTTATTCATAAGTAGCTCTATGAGTCTAAAGAGAGATCTTCTAATGGTGCTCCTTTTTCAGTGTATTTTGTTCTTTTTATCATTCCAACAACATATATTTAAAAAAATATATATATAAAAGGATGCATATGTCACCAGCTGAGTGTCATTGCCAAACATCTACTGAGCAAATGTTAAAGACAGCTCGCCAGGTTATCTGAAAAGGTTTTGGGGGCTTACAATGCTTTTTGATACTGATTGTGTGTTTGTAACACATTTGGCAGCACATGGTGTGCTAGAAAAGCCATTTGGTTTTTTTTACCTGGATACAGCAAGAAATGCATATTTTTAGTAAGAAATTCTGGGATATGGATATTGTGGTTGACGGTTTTCTGTATGTTGTTCTTTCAAATGGGAAGGTCAAAATGTAGCCTGGGAGAGCTATTGCCAGTTTCATATGTGCCTGCCTTTGCGCTSACATGATCCAAATACAATTCCTTTTCCAGTATAAAGTTCTTCATGGTTATTTCCTATAATTTTTCCTACGTTATTATGTCAAATAAAATATCATAAAAATATTTTGATTCTTAGCTGTGAGGGGGGGAAAAAGTCTTGTAAATACCTGAATTGTATACTGGAATAAAAGCCCCTCATGTTGTGGGGTGTAGCTTCATGTGATTACAGTTATAATGATAAGACAGATAACCCGAAATAACTGGAACCCCTTTTAGCACCATTCTTTGGGAAAAGTATATGTAATCTGGTTTTCTAATTACCCAGAAGGACTATATAAATGCCCTGCTATAAACTGTTCTTTGACCAATCACATTACTTTCATTGGCCGTAACTTTATCTGTTGTGTTAGGAATGTCTCTGTTTTCTGCAATATGAATATGAATTCTGCATTTGCCTCTTTCTTGAAGTCTTTCCTTGTGATTTTAGTTTCACCCGTGGCTGTATATTAGGTGTTTTCTCTTCATGCATTAAGTTCCTAAATCTTTATTTTTTGAGTTCTCTTTCCTAAGGATCGTCTCTATCAGTATTCTTGTCCTCTAAACTAACCTCCAATTTACATTCCCCACCCTTGCTCTTCAATACAGGCCAGTTTTCTCCTTGATTGTACTTGGACATCTATTGACTTGTATCCCTATTGACCGGACCCTTTCTCAGGGTTCAAATTCTTCTTATTTCTTCTGTCTTCCTTAGATTGAAACTGACCACCAACAGCTTCCTCTGCTATTCCCTGATCTTACTTTTCTCCTCAATAAGCACTTAGTCATGAACTATTTGAGTACTTTTTTCTCAGTGTCAGCTCTGAATCTATCTGTAACTACAGTGACACTTCCTTGTCAGCAATATCAATTACAGAAGCATCTTTAATTTGTTCTTCTTTATCTGTCCCAAAGTTGCAAGACTCAGCCAGTTCTGACAAGGGCTTAACAAATGTTTGGTATTATAAATTGGAGTGAATAAAAACACTAACTTCATCTAAAGATTCCCTGGCAGAGAATCTTCCAGCAACAGCTCTCAAATAGGAAATGCTCTAAAGTGCTCCTTCACTGAGATGATTTATACGATTATTTTTATTTGGAAAATAGTACATTAATTTGACAAAGAAAGAGAGAATGGTACACATATGCACAAAATTTCCATCTTGCAATGCAAGCAGAGTATTATTGAATCTGTTTTTATATGCTCTGGTTAGGATATTTCTGCCTCAGAACTGGCTAATAAGAACCACAGCAGACACACAAAACCTTTATGCTCAGATTGGAAACAAATTCAAGAAGAACTTGAAATAACAACATTTTTTTTTTAAACTTTCAGTTACATTATTATCTTATAGTTATCTATACTTATCTTAGTTTTAATGTAGATATATACATTATATATTCTGTTTGTATCTTTTTTTTCATTATCTTGTATAGCATAGATGGTATTAACATCTAGGCAGGAAGTAATCGTTATAGCTTCTTTCATGTTGTCAATACAATTACTGAATATGATAATATTCCTTGATTTGCAATAATTTAAGCCTAATTATAAGTCTCTGAATAATTTACTTGCTAGATAAGCGAGATAGCATGCGATGTAGGAATACATGGGAGGCAATATATATATTATTGTTCCAAAATATATATTATTGTTCCATGCCAGTCTCTACAACGAGACATYGTTACATAAAAACTATTAATAAAAGAATAATATGTCTAATTTCTTTATTAATGAATTATTCAAAACGCAGGAAAATCTATTAAAAAAAAAAAAGGAGGAACATGTTATTTGAGACCACCTTTTAAAAGTCTTAAAAGTTTTTAGGTTTTGGATTTGTTTCCTTTCTCTTATATACCATTGTATTTCAGAATTACAGACCAGTTGCATTCCTTGTTTAAGTGTGGAAGTAACAGAAATTATAATTAAATATTAAAAAAAAAAAAAAAAAGTGAAGAGAAGGAACAGCCCGAAGTACTCCAAATGCAAAAGCCCCAACTTTAATATCAATATAAGTCATAAATGAGCAGTTTCATTATTAAATGACAGATTATATATATTATAACAGTACTTTTCCCTCTTGTATTGGAAAGAACTAGGAATTTACAACTAATAAAATGATTTTTTTAGTAATGCCAGCATTGATAATGGTTCTATAAGAATGATAGGACTAGGCAACAAATGACTGTTCCTCTGCCTTCTGTCATCTAGACTAAAAAAAAAAAAATAAAGCTAGTTTTTTGCTTCTCAAAAAGGATTTCCCCTAAAGTAATTTTAAGTGTTGGGATGAACCAACATCTAAAAATAAATAAATAACATATGATCTAATAACTGGACAGTGAAAAAGAAATTGTCTCTTGCTTTATTCCTGTCACAAATTAGGGGTGGTACACAATGATGACCCCCACAGCTATAGGTAAGGTTGTCAGAAGGGCAAAAGATGAGGAAGAAAGTAGCCAGGGTGTCTGTCTGTCTGTCTGTCTATCTATCTATCTATCTATCTATCTATCTATCTATCTATCTATCTATCTATCTATCTATCTATCATATAAACACATGTGGAAGTATTTATACATCAATATGTAATAGAATACAACTGAAAAAATGTGTTAGCAGATGCAGTAGTGCAGTGTTAATTTAGGTTCTGCACACCAATGCCATATTTTCTTAACAATTACACTGACGCCGCAGTAGTACATCAGTTCTGGATACAGTTCAGCAGCAAACATCTCCGTGGTTCTGTAAAGACCCATCCATGTATTCAAGTTAAAAGCATCAGAAAAAAAGTACTTTCAAAGCCAGGGTTGAATTCTGTAGTGAGTACCTGGATCCGAAATGTTGTCAGCTGTTCTTGGCTCTGACAAGCATTTCTGTGCCTTTGACTAGAAAATATCTGTCAGGTGAAGCTGATGGACTGTTTCTTAGAAACATTGGCATATTCATATGGATTTTCTTCTTCTCTTTCTATTTTCCTCCTTTCTTTTGGTCTCAAATTATAGAAACCCAGAAATACTTGAGTCAAAATCWTGGGTTCTCTTGGGTCTGAATATTTCAATGCCCACCTGTTTCCCTCTGTTTGCCTTCAGTGAAGAAGACGAACAGCTGTATGTACCAGAAAACTAGCTAAAGGTTATCAGACTCTCCATCATTAAATCAGCTACACAGAGAACAGAGTTTGCAATAATTTTATGGCTGATAGTTCATATCACACATGAGGTGAATTAATAATATGGATATGAAGAAAAACAATTTATTAATGTTAATAACTCTTCCAATAAAATTTCCAGGAGGACCTATAGTGATAAATTGAATAATTATGAGTATAATTATGACTAACTAGAACCATAATTTCATGCTAATGCAATAATAATGACACAAAAGTGTAGGTCATGAATTTTAACTGCTCAGTTATTCCAAATTTTCACAAAGAGAAGAAAAAAAAAAAAAGAACATCCAAAAAAACCTTCTCAGCCTTACAATCTGATCAAGTTATGCTTTGCTGCCAGACCAAAAAAAAAATAAAAAAAATCATTGCTTAAGTAGACATCACTTTGATTATTTTTAGTGGACTGCAGGAAAAAAGGTAATCTCATTTAATTAGAACTTTAGTAGTATCTTGAAAGCAGGAAATGGATAGTCTATGTAGCACACTCTGAATCACCTATTAATCCTCTGGTGATCTCTGAGGAGAAAAAAAAAACCACACAGAAGAATTATGGTTAAATTTCGTTATTGACATAGAATTGTCATCCTTCTGCTTATGTCTGGGGAAGGGTATATGGAGGATAATCACCCCAGGAAAAGGTGTGAAAGTGTTCAGTAATCCTATCAAGGAGAAGTTACACCTCACAAGGTGAAGGTCAGATTAATTTTTTGCCAAATCATTTTGGGATGGAGGATAGTGAGATATGCAGAAAAAAGAGGAGCTGGTGAAAGGTTTCTCTAAAACCAACCAGTTTCATTTCTGATAATTTATTACAAAATCCAATTAATCTCTCTGGCTTTAGGATGACTCAGAACAATGTAATGCAGAGTGCAAGACAATTGCTGCAGTTTTGGTTTAATGTGTCCCACTGAATGTGCAAACTGTTGTTGTTCATTAAAACTTCTGGGAATTAAAAGTAGTGGAGCAAAACTAATATATATTAACAACACATGTGTCTTTAGTTCTCTATTCCATTTGCTACAAGAAAAGCATTTTTTATGCTTTTTCTTTGCAATATGGGAAAAAAAAATCTTGATTCAAAAACGTGATATAAAAATACATATTTGCATATTGCGGGCAGTGATTATAGTGACTTGTTTTCTCTATCTAGACACTCCAGCATGCAAAGACAGATTTATAAGGAAGGTACAGCTATGGCTGAATTGTGTTTCTCTGATGACTAGCTGATTAACCCAAAGGGCCTGAAGGAAAAAAGACTCTTTTCTTTTCTTCCAACCACTAACCCTTGAGGACTTCTTGAAAAAGCAGAACTTAGTGAGGGACAAATTTAAGCCAGGGAACATGCTGACACTATCTACAAGGATTTTCCTTATCACTGTTTGAGTCCATCTCCTGGTCCTGCTTGATTAGAATAGATATATGTGCCCTCTCCTCTCCTCTCCTCTCCTCTCCTCTCCTCTCCTCTCCTCTCCTCTCCTCTCCTCTCCTCTCCTCTCCTCTCCTCTCCTCTCCTCCACTGAAGGCCATATCAAGACAGGATTGTAGTTTATTTATTTTCAGATAAGTCAGGTCAAACCATTCTTGTAGATTTTATTCCCACCATGACACAAATCTGTCAGGTTTTGAAGATAAATTTCAAGGAGTACTTCAGGTGAATTTCTGTTTGGAAAGAAACAGAACTGGAAGGGAAAAATGAGAATATTTTTACTGGAAGACATGTTAAAAAAAGTACAATTATAAACAGATTATATCAATAATATTATCAAAGAATGCCCAATACATTGTTTTAGTCCTGTTGGGACATAGCTGGATTATTTTTTYSTTTTGGGGKKTTTTTTTGTCTTTTCTCTCTACAGACAGTTTTGGGCTATCATTGGTGCTTCAACAAGGATGTGGTAGTAGCAGGATTTTTTGAAGAATCACAGGGGGAATGTTTAGAAAAATATAAAGAGAAATTGGAATAGATAGTTATATAAAAGTAATGAATTGCACAGTGCTTCAAGAAAGAGCTTCTAAATAACAGTGTAGGAAGTATCAAAGAAATAAAGTGGCATGGAAAGCAAGCCACACTAGGATAAATGAAGAGGATAGAAACCAGCCTGAGGCATGAACAAGAGGTTGCTCCAAATTCTGGCAGGGATTTAACTCTCATCTGAACGGCCTAATTTAATCTCAAAGCAAGAAGAGGATATAGCTGCATTCAGTTTCCTGGTTCCCTTGAAATAAGGAACGCTTTAAAGAATTGATCCTGCACTTTCCTCATCAGTTTTCAGCAGCCAACAATATTAAGCTTTAATTTGTAACACACAATGTCAGGTATGGTTTCAGCTACAGTGGAGACAGATAACATTTCCTCTTACACAGACAGATAAAATATAAAAATGAACCTGACCAAAGGTTAATAATTAATATAATTCCCAAGAATACTTTTTTTTTAATTGAGAACAGACTACTTAAATAAAAATAATAAAATTCTGTTTCAAAGGCTTTTGTGCTAAGATTAATAACTAGTAGAATGAAATGGAAACAAAGTAGATAGCACATGCTTTCTGCATTTTTTTTTTCCTTCTTTCCTTCTTTTTAACCTTGCTTTTGGGACTAAGTCAGAGAAGTGAATGAAATCTTTRCAATGAAATCATCGAAATTTGACTTAACTTGATTATATCTTCGGAAGGGAGAAAAGCTATAAAAAATCATCTCATGGGATGATTTATGCATTAGTATGGAAGCTTTTATATTTCATGGACTCATGTTTTAACTAAAAATTTTAATATTATTATCACTATTCTACATTTTATAGTTTCAAACATAATTTGAATTTTTCATGTTCATATTTCTCAGTTAAATCTGTGAAGCTGTCTTTCCACTTGAAAACAGTATCKTTATTCTTGCYTTCAGAGTTTCCTAACTTTCTTCAMGTTTGAGTATTACTTATGTTCTTAATGAACATATGAAGATGGAAATTAATTTACTGTCACTGAAGTTTTTCTTATTTTGCTCTTAAATAGTTATGAGCAGTACTGAATATATCCAATTTTTTACCCTCTTATTTAGAAGACCATCTACAGTTTTGAGTAATTAGCCACTCCATCTGAGTGCATGAGCACTCCAACTCCAGAACCAGGAAGTGCAGAAACAAGTTCTGGGATGAAATAGTTTAAAATGTTAAAAAAAGAGGAAAGGGAGAGGAGAAAACCAACTGATACCCCCACAATGGCACAAATGATGCAAAGGCAGTCACTCACTGCCTCCCACATGGTAATAAATGCCCATTGATCCTCTGAGCAGTGAGTACCTACCCAAATCCCACCTGGTCCCATTTCTTACCCCTGAGCATGATGACACATACCATGACATATCTCTTTGGTCACTTGGGGTAAACTTTCATGGCTTTCATCTTACTAATGGAGATGAAACCTACTTAATAGTGGAGGTAGAGTGAGAAATGGAAACACACACTGATCCAGCAATAGCTAAAGCACTGGTGYGTTATCAACACTGCTTTGGTCACAAATCTAAAWTAAAACATAAAATCATATGGATTACTATGAAAAAAACCCCTCTATTCCACTCAGATTCAGTAAAAACCTCTTAAAATATCAGAAAAATACAACAGTGGTTACAAAAAAACCCAAAACATAAAACCAGCAAACAAACAAAACCAAAAGCTAACCAAAACAAACCCAAACCCAAGCAAAAGCACCAAAAAACCTCGATATCCACATTTAAATATATTTATAATATCTCTTATATGTTTCCATTATCAAACCAGCACTCTTTAACACTGTTATTCTAAATTCTTTCTGCATGAAAATTTTAATAAATGAATATACAGTAAGAAACCAGAAAGAAAAATTAGTTTAACACTGTTCTTTTGTGAGCAATTTCTTTCTGATTGCTAATCAGATATTCTAATAATCTAAGCCCTGATTTCAAAAAGTATTACTTAAGACCATTACATGCTTATTAAAAATTAAATCTGTCTTCTAAAAATATTGTAAGGTATTAGGAGTCTGTTGTGAGTGAGGAGTATTTAATTCTATGTAGGTCTAATGCAGCTCTCAAAAGATATATACAAGGGCATGAATAAAACAGAGACAATCAATCAAAGTTTAAAAGTAATATACAAGGGGTTTAACATAGTGCTTATAGTAATATATCCAATTACTGCTGGTGTGTATGGTAGGTGTATTATGCAGATTTGGTGCCTTAGAGCMGTACATGAATCTTTTTTTTCAAGAGACTGTGCAAATACAATGGCCATACCTAAATTGCTGTTGTCAAGAACTGATATCYGATTTATCGTTTGTGTGCTTTGAGGTGTTCATTAACAAATGGAAAAATGCTCTGGCAATCCAGCTTTAACAAGAAAGATTAGGAGTATAACAAATGCTTTCATAAGTATGCCTCTTGGCCTTCCCTTATGTCTCTGGAATAAAGAAGGAACTGACCTACTTAAAAGTGCTRAACACTTCAAAAGTTGGATAGGTAACAAAATTAATAGTTAAATACCTTGAGTTGTACAGATTGTTTTATAACTCTATTGCCAAACATAAGCACAAGGATTACTCTTCTTTTCTAACACAATTTAAATATGCTCCCTTAACTTTGCCTAGAAGTTGACTAAAGACATTATAATGTCAGTTACTGCAGGATGTTTTTGAAGAGCTTTTACACCAGCAATTTCAGTTTCTCATTTTTTAATCATTACTAAATTTAGTGTTTCTACACTTTGGTGACATTCTGCCATCCTTTTTGAGAGATGCCTTTAAAAAATTTAGCATTTGGGCATAAAGTCTTCAAAATGCTTTAACATATATGTTTTTACTTTTATAAACATTTAGAAATATTTTATGGTGTTGAATCTGAATGCTTAATATATAAACAGGTATAAACAAAATTTTTTAAAGTTAGTAGGGAAAAGCTGAAATTTAATTTTATTTTAATACCACATGTGATGGAATATCAACAATTATTTTGTAATACCATTTCCATAAAAGCTTTGTGTTCAAGAGTAGTAAGTCTATACAATGAGAAAATTAGAAATTGACCTCATGTCTTAGTAACCATTTGACTTTAGAAGAAGCCATTTTTAAGTAGGAAAGTAGTACATGTGAACAACGAGACACAAGTATTACTCTATGGTTAATATAAACAATGCTAAGAATGTGTATATGTAATTAAGCTGCCATCTTCATGCTACCCAGAAATGGTCCTGCTCTGATATAAACCTGAGCTGAACTTGAAAGCTCTGTCAAGTCACAAGTATGCTGAGGATGTTCCTTCAGGCACACTGCTACTTCCCCAAACTGCACCACATACAAATTTCCCTTCTGCTGTTATCTTAGATGTATAAGAGAAAAAACTACTACAGATGACCACATTTCCATACTRCTGTAGTCATATTCAGTTGGAAGGGACCAACAATGGTCAGCTAGTCRAGTTCTCCAGGCAATTCAGG
The DNA here is from genome assembly GCA_003546035.1 of Mixornis gularis. Classification (NCBI taxonomy): domain Eukaryota; kingdom Metazoa; phylum Chordata; class Aves; order Passeriformes; family Timaliidae; genus Mixornis; species Mixornis gularis. Next base: position 2,552,187 of record QVAJ01000049.1, on the reverse strand, counting down.
GCTGAAGAAAAGTTAAAACCTGTTACAAAAAGACAYTGTCTTTCAGTTTGTAGCATTTACCCCTTGTGCTATCACTACATGCCCTTGTTAAATGTCCCWCTCCATTTCYCTTGTAAGACGTCCTAGGGTGACTTTATGGTGCTTGTATCCCCAATTGTCTGTTCTGTGTRTGCTGTGTGTTGAGTTCTGTGCCTCTAAGACTGGTTCTGAGGGTGAAGCAAGGAAAGAAGTGCGCAGTTTGTTTTGGGAAACAGCGTCCACTTTTCTTCATTTTTCCTCGGGATGATGTTGTTCGGCTGAGGCACGGACAGCAGCAGGACAGAAATCTTTTCTTGCTTTTAGTTARTTTAGCTAGCTGAGGCAGAGAAGCTTCCTGGACTGGTTTTCTTTTTTCCTTTTTCTTGGGGCTGTTTAAGCCWGCTCTGGASTGAGATCCCAGAGGAGCACTGGGGAGCTCACACCTGCGGCCCACCGGGGCCTGGACGTCGGGAGGGGCTGATAAGAGACTGAGAGAGCTGAGTCATACCCACGGCAAGAACTTTCTCAATTTGCCATCTCACTSCAGAACGGAAGGTTTTATTGTTTCATATTATTCATTCTTTAAGCTTGTGGGAACTTTTTTTTTGTTGAATAAATAGGTTTTTTCCACTTTTCTTCAAGGGAGTTCTTTTTCCGGGCCATCTGGGGGGAGGGGCTGTTTGGGTTTGCTCTCCAGAGGAACCCTATTTCAGGTTTTCTCCCAAATTTTCTCCCAAATTTGCCCTAAACCAGGACTAAATACTAAAGGCATTGTATTTCAGTTTGCAGCAATTACCCCTTGTGCTGTCACTACATGCCCTTGTTAAATGTCCCTCTCCATTTCTCTTGCAGGCTCCCTTCAGCTACTGCAAAGTGTTCAAAATGCTCCCCAGAGCCTTCTCCTCTCCAGGCAGAACAACGTCAACTCTCTAACCTGTCTTCATAGGAGAGGTGCTCCAGCCCTCCTCTGGACTTACTCCAGTGGATAATATTGGGTTTAATCTTGCCTGATTTGGGCCCCAAATGGGTCTCTTAGGCATAATATTGTCATCAGACAACATGTATAATAGGCTGGGTTGCAAAATAAGATRTTTCATAAATTCTGACCACATCTTTGGAGAACACAGTAAGAAGAAATTTTATATACTTTTATACTATCAACAAAAAGTGAATCACCTCTTTTCTGTTGTGATAAACTACAATTATTGATATTGCTCTAACACAATCATTGCAAGCATTACAGAAATTATTTGTATATGGTATTAATCAAATATCATTTGATCAATCATCATGTAGTTGGAAAACTTAAAAATAATATTTAAAATCTGTTAAAAAAAAGTAAGACAACAGAAAGTTAACCATAATGAAAAGTACAGGATTTAAATCAGAAAGGAATATTTCTGCTTTCTCTATTCTGTTCTTCAATTAACTATGGATGTTCAAAATAAATCTGTGAAATGCTCCATGAGAAAGTGAACCCAGCGCCTATTAAAACCAGGAATAAATTTTTCCATGGTTCACTGAATTGCTCTRAGCATGCATCTTCCTGAATTGATTCTAACAGCTGCCATTGAAACAAAAGGTAGTCAGCATTTTGCATGTTTAGCTGGGAACTAAAAKGCAGACTTTGGAGGCTTTAGAGTTTCACTGTTTTAAATATGGATGGTGGATTTCTTTTTCTTAGTTATGTATGGTCACAAATTAATTCATTTGTAAAGTGAATCCAGGAGTTAGAGCCAAAAAGTAGTTCTCCTAATGTATGCAAAAGGTAGAATTGAGATTCAGACCTCTGAATCTTGGCAAACTGTTATAATTTAAATCCATTCTTCAAGACATAATTATAACTTCATTGGTATATAAAAGAAAACAGTGTAAAACCTTCACTTCCAGAAAACAGAAATTATTCATGTCCTTCATACTCTTAAAATAAATTGCTTACAACAAATTTAAGTGCAAATGACCATCAAACTGTGATCAAGGAGCTAGAAATTGATTTTCATTTTAATTTATTCTCTTCCTTCTCAAATTGTCAAACAAGTAAAGGCCATTTGCACGATGGGATAATTTACATAATTGTGATGGACCTGTTTTTTTCAGATTATTGCAGTATCAGTTAGGTTATTCCACTGATAACATAATGCAAATAAAATTAACACATTTGATTCCTTCTTTGTTTTTGAACAATTTTTATTAAGTTATGGTACTGTGCCATTCACCTAATTGAAGCAACCAGGTAAAAGCAAAATCACGTAAATAAATCAGTTGTCCAAATACTAGTGTTATAGATTTGTATTATTCAAGACTACAGTCACTTAATTTAATTGATTGCTTTGACCCCAATTGAGAATTCATTTCATATTTTTGAGTACCTTTTAAGACAATTAATTTTAATATTTGGGAATTATGAGTAGAGACAGACAGAATTTGTTACTATGTGAATAATTTAACAAAACAATTACTTATAGGGTTTGATTTCTCATTGAAAGGATATGCTTCATATAGCGGGAGAAAAAAAGTCTACATTATCTWTCAAGACCTAATAGAAATCTGAAGGAGTAAGTCAAATTCTAATGAGACTTGTACTTCATCAACAGAACCACTAAATAAGTTTTAATTTCAACAAATTTTGGCCTTATTTTTCACTTTAATATTAGACATAAACAGATATAAATTTGTATGGCTGGAAGAATTTTCTTTCAACTGAAATTGAGCAAGTGTTGYCTCAGCTAGTATCAAGGATAATATAAACTAGGTATCAACATAATATAATTTTCAGAGAAACATATTTTAAAATGGAAATACATCATAAGCATTGTAGTGAGTTGTATTTTATCTGCAGGAACTCTTTGATATTGGCAAGATTCACAGAAGATATAAAATAAGGGTCCTTTCCTGAGGCACAAATATGCTGTTCATGATGGGGATCACCTACTCCTCATTACTGGGATCTGCTTGGTTTAATTTGTATATGTTACCTCCCCATGGGCTGGTGCCTTCTGACTGCTGCAAGCTGTGTGTGAGTGTGGCCCTGCAGCYTCCCCAGTTTCAGCCTCCAGGGGTTTTATTTTGTTGGACAGTGATCCCCGCTGTTTGCCAGAACCTTCTCACAGCTTTTTACTAGGAATGGTTAAAATGACACTTTCTGGGCTCTGAATTCTATTTATTCTTATTTACATGTAAAATGTATAGCCACCAGAAACATGAGCTTTTATAAATTCAATATATTAAAAAGCTTTTTCTTTTTCTCCTTTTTGTTTCCTTTATGTTGCATGATAAAGTATTTTGGCAGAAAAAATGCACATCCATGGTTGCTAAGAATTTTTTTGAGAAAAAAAACACTAATCAGAACAAATTCTAAGACATTTATAAACCTTCATTTTTTTAATGAAAAGCCAAATAATCATAAAAATTTTGTTCTGACACCAAACACTTTTTTTTTCAAGTGTTATAATTTTTTTACAGTACCAACAAAAATCGATGTAATTTTTGGCTTTATATCAATCACTTTGGCACAGATTTAAAGTTCAGTATAAGAATAGGTTATTATATATTTATTTGAAGTTCTCATACCATGGCAGAAAAGGAACACTTGATCATAGAGATCCATTAAACTCCATTTCAAATGAACAGTTGCAGAATATTATAGCGATTWATTTTTAATTCCTCAGTCATGGTGGCTTAACATAAAATTGTTGATGTAAAACATTTTTTGATAACCAAAGTAGGTGAAATGATAAAKAGAAGGCAGTAAATTTTCTGTGACTATGTTTTTTTATTTATATGAAGGCGATCTGTGGTGTGACTTTTAAAGTTGGACTCTCAAGGCATATAAACACAATATTAAGAAGGAATAAAATGTTTCAGTGACTGTAATCCTGTTGTATGAGACTGTAAAATCTAGGGGAGGAAAGAAGAAATTTTAATGTATGTTAAAGCTGCTGTATTATCTTGCTTCTGAAAATCTTTATATAACTAGTTGTCATGTAGAGCTATGTTCTTAACTTTATTTAATCATATTAAAACAAATAATAATGGGCTGAAGTAAAGGAAGATATTTTAATTTTTATTGTCATACAGATTATCATTATCCAAAYGGATTTGAAGAAGAGATGATTAAGAAGAGTCTTTTTGCCAAAAACCGTAGCTGAGTAGTCTTTTGTGATTCACAATAGTTCACTTACAATGGCTGTTAAAACAGCAGCTTTTCTACTGATCTCTGCAGGTGACAAAAATAACTACGGGATGACACAGACAAAAAAAAATCCCTTACATGGACAATATCATATGAACAAAACCTTCTTTTTGTACCATGTGTTCTTGTGACAATGAGTGTGAGTCAAACAACAAAAAAGAAGTAGGAAGACGTGCGTGAGAAGAGCAAAAAGATTCCTCCCTGCCAACAGATAATTTATGGTGTACACCTGCTAGTGTATCCTTCCTACTCATGTCTGCAAAGAAACCCACACTTCTCTCATCACTTTAGTAAAAAACTTGGTCTAAAAAGTAGCTAAGGCAATTTTAAAAACTATGAAAAATAAAATCCTATTAGCATCTATAGTGGCCGTTTCTTCTCAGGTTATATGACTTTTGCAGATTGCTGTGTAGTTAACAAATGCTGAACAAGATTTTGTGTTCTAATTTGAGTACTAGAAACATGTTAACCATTGCAGCATTCACTGGTTGGCTGGGAAAACTAGGCCATGCAGAGCTCTTTGTGTATGTGGTTAGACTGGCTAGAATGGTTTCTGTACATGAACTTGCCTCAGATCTTCGGGCAACACACCCATATCTGCAGCATAGATATTCCCCTCAGCACAATCTTTCCTTAATCAAGACCATACTGCAATGTGGGCAGATATTTAGTTAATTTTAACTCCTATAATTAGCATAATGAAATCTAAGTTTTGGTTTTCATTTATAAAAATCAAAAATAGTTATATAACCTTAAAAAAGATTTCCTGCTTTATTTAAAATAGAGCAATATTTGGAAACATCAACCACATATGTGTTCAGCACTGTTATTTTCTGGAGTCATCAGCAATGCTCTTAAAGTTCCTTTAAATTGTGTGGAAACTCTCACTTATTTGCAAAGTTATACCCCTGAAAGTAAAGTTGGGTTTTCTGAGTTGGCTACAACATTGTCATTGTGAGAAGAACTTGGAAGGGGAGCTTTTATGAAAACTATGTTTTTGGTTTTTTTGCAGATAATCCAATTCAACAGATGGCCTCTTTGGGTGTCATGCATTTACTCYTGGTAGTAATAATGAGCACTGTCCCACAGAGTTTTCTGAAGACAAGTAAGCGTATATTATGCACCGAAGTCCCTAGGTTATTTTAAACTATTAGTATATATCTTTCTGTTTACATTTATGGGCATCACAAGTTCTTCAGATCTATTTTCTTTAAATATCTTTCAGAGTCATTATTACTTCATTATGATGGAGTAATGTGAAGTAGTATGAATTACTTCATACCCTGAGTGCTGCTCAAGACACTATGAATATTTAGGGCACCTTCTGTGGTTGTTCTCTTCATGCACAGCGTGGTGGGGGCTGCCTGCTGTTGTCAGGATACTTTTATGACTGCAGAGTGAAAGAACTGCAGGGGCTATGCTTGGAAGTCAGTTCCTCACACCACCATTAACGGAAAACCATCTGGAGCATCTACAGATGCTTGGATCTGACTTATCCTGTTGTTGCCAAAGTGTTGTGATCCTATCTAAAGGGATGTCAAAAGGTGGCGACTTCCTATCAGAAAGATTGATTATCAAGGTGTCTACAGATATGCTACCTGAGTTCTAAAAATAAATAAATTTTAAAAAGAAGCAAAACACTTCAGTTTCCACTCATATCGACAGAAATATGTGCTACTGTTATGTATTCAGTAGGTGTTATATTGTCTATTCTACACTTTGGTTTTTGTCTAATTTTTTTATAGTCTACATGTTCTTCACGTGTGTTCTGCTTTCAAATTCAGACATTGCTAATTTGACCTATGATTTTTTGAAATTTTTCAAGCTCATTTTTCTTTAGAAATTTTTTGAATTCCAAAAGAAATTCTAGTAAATGTGTGACTATAAAGGAAAGCATAATGCTAAAGTGTTAAGGACAATGCCTATTTCTTGCCATTAGTTTGCTTTGCTTTTGACTAGGAAGATTTCGAAGATTTACAAGTCCTGAAGTCTATTTTTTTTTCAAATGTAGTTGGTCCTTTCTGTCTAACAATGTAAATTCTTATTAGACTAATTGTTATGCAACATTAATGTTTTGATTCTTTTTAGCTTTTCCAAAATAAATTACATGAGGTTCCATTTTCAATGACTAAATGGAGAGTATCAATGTAGCAACCTGCCCAGACACTCAGGGGTTCAGTCCAGCTGGTTTTGAATACTTGCCATCCATGTCTGTGGACATGGACATTTTTGCATGTCCCAGGGACTGAACTCAGTTTTTTCTATCACAGATGAGGGCTGATTTACAGATTTTGCACGTTGGCAGATCTAACTTGTTGTGCACATCARCACATGCTTAAATAAAAAATGTGCTTTAAATCCTTTTGCATTTAGCCTTTCTAGATTACACCATGCTTGTGTCTTGTACTTTATGACAAAACTGGCAGATTCAAAGGGAATTCCTCCCTTATTTTTCAGTTAATAAAGTAACTAACTGCTAGCACTATTAATGCAGATGTGTTGAATTTGGGGGTTCATCCAAATGAACCATCACTATCTGGTGAGTTATTCTTGATCCCCTAAAACAAAGAGATGACTCATATGAGGCTATACTTTAGGATGGTACTGGAACCACAAGTGACTTTGGAACTTTTAACAATGGAGAAAGAGCAATGGAGCAGATTGTGTTAGAAAATATTCACAACTAACTTAAAACCAGATTCAAATATGAGTAGGAAGAAGAACTCCACTATGGACATGGTAATATTCCTAGAGGAAGAAGTAAGGATGATTTGTCATAACTCAATCACACTCTTTGTGAAGTCTTTATGAGGAAGACCAGCTAACACGATTAAAACTAAGGCTAGAGRAACATTGTGACAGTGAGGACAATATCCAAGAGACAGTAGGAAAGATCTAAACATTATTGGAAAAGAACAATTTTAAATGCATTGTCATGGATAATTCTCTATACTGGTTACATTATTTTGACTATCAGTGTTTAATTTAACTGGACTAATAAGAACTGCTTGCTGTATTTTATTCACACTGTTAAAACATTAACTGTGTTAACAATAAATTCTTGGCTCTGCACACAGTCTGTGTTCCCCTGTGCTCATAAAAAGAAGTTGAGAGTGACAGCAACCATCTGCAAAGTGTTGACCATATGGCAGATATGGCAAGTGACCTCCTTGTAATACTGTTGGGAATCCTCCCAACAGCAAGATTTTGAAACAGCACAAGGTTCCTACAGCTAGTTGATCCCTACCAGCTTTTGTGTGCTGATACCCGAGACAAAAATTACTAATGAGAAATCTTCTGTGACTCTCCAGATTGTTTTCTTAAACTATGCTGAAACTCTGACAGGTGTATTGTCAAAAGTAGCATGAAAGTATGCAATGTGCTATTGTGAAGCATGGTATCGAGCAGAGAAAAGTAGCTTTGTATTGGAAGACACTTTCAAGCTGGAGAAACAAAATTACCTRTATTGTCTGTTGAGTAGATATGGGTGTGTACAGCTGGTCAGCTTCCCTGTCAAAAAAACCTAAGGTTCTTCCTGAACAGAGTTTGGGAATGCACATCCCTGCAGGTGTTATAAGGAGACTAGAGCACTGGAATAAAGCAGTGAAATAACTYCATAATACAGATGCAGTCTGTGATTCATAAAATGCTGACAGTTACTCAAACACAAACTAGTACTATATCCAAATTTGTAGCAAGAGAAACTTCTAAAATTTTCTRAAATTCTCAATTACTAATTTTCCCAATCAAAATGAATTATTCTAAAAAAAGTCACTATGACAAGTTTTTTGATTAGGATTGAATATCTATTAGATTAAAAAATAATAAAAAACCAAACAAACCCAAACAGCCAAACACCTTTTCTGATCAACTTAGCTCCATGCATCCTTTGCTGTTAATGGATAAGAAGGCTTGAAACACTGAAATGTGACTTTCAATGTGAAATGTTATCCTGCTAGGAAAACGTTAGGAAAGTAATCACTGGATTTCACTTAGCTCTTCTTCTGCCCTCTGTAGATTCATTTAGGAAACACCTATATTTCACCTCTCAATAGCACATCATCTGCAGGGCCCTACAACTAATAACTTGCAGGATGCTCCAACATCTGTGAGTCCTTGCCTCACAGATGTTCTTTCAGCTACATGAAAGAAATCCCTTGTCACCTCTCTCCATGCAATTCCAATTCTCAACTAATTATGAGTTTGTGTATTGTCATGATCGCTCCCATGTGTCACTGAAGGAATTATGAATAAAAAAATTATGCAAATGAAACTCTGCTCATGTTTCTCCACCAGGAGATGGAAGCTGAGAGTATATTTTTCCATTTGGATGCATGCACTTTATGSGTTCTCAATGAACCTTTTCATTGAGAAGTATGCATATACAACTGTTCTTTGTGTTCATATAAGATTTGCAATAAAGACCTTCTTAATCTAGAATGTTAACTTTAAAAAAAAAATTTTTTTCCACTAATTCAGTATTGTAGCAGAAGGGACTCATTCCTGTGAGTTTAAACATCCTGACAAGAGGTTACTTTTTTTTCTTAGTTATTTTCTCAAATTCCTAGGGGTATAAAGTCTTAATATTTCAGACTACTTTTTTTATTTTCTTGAAAAAACAGATATTGGTCTCATACTTGTATTACCTGTATTCCCATGCCTACTTCTCTGTGAGTTGTTGAAACCCTTATTAAATGCTTAACTGAAAATATTTCAATTAATTAATTTAATTTTAACATGAGAAATAGTGAGATAAAWTTCACCCAGAAAGATTAATCAAATTATAAGGGGAAAGTGTTGGAATTTTATTTGCTTCATCACCACCTCCTGAAAACACACAATATCACTGGAACACATTTTAATTAAAATATGACTCCTTWATTSATGAAACTCCTCTCTCCATTTCTTAAGGTCTGAATTTTTCTGTTTGGGAATCTAGTGCCACATCCTGTGGAGACCCTCACAGCAAAAATACAGAGTCAGGGAAATAAAGCAAAAAGCTTATGCTCAAATATAGTGTATGGCTGCCATTAAAGACAACTTGGATATTCAATCAGAAAGACCATAGAGAAACGCAAACCTGATCAGACAGTATTAATCATTGTCAGAAACATGAGCTGGTAAGAGAAGATTGAATACAGAAATGTTTATTTCCATARTATTATCTGATTGAGGACATTGTTAGATGGAATACTAAGGCAAGGAAGGAAGCCATAGGCAAAATATACAGAGAAAAAAGCTAACAGCCAATATGGAGACAAAGACAAGAAACTGACCTGGTCAGCAGTAGCATTAATGAATGGGCCATCACCAAGGAACAGGCAAAGGAGGACTTTTTAAACCTGAGGGACTGTTTGAGGGGACCAGTGGTACTGTGTGATGAAAGAAGCAAATCAGGGAGCTAAGGGGGAAACACACACAAAAGGCTATGAGAGTCCTGTTGTGTGTAAAATTGGTCAGTACAGTTGTCTGACTGAGTCCTGTGTCTGATCATCACACCTTCTTGCAACTTCTTCTTAAACCTCTGCAGTGTCATTCTCTATCCTCTGTGTGCGCGTGCTGCAARGACAAAGTGCCAGCTCCTTGTGAGAACTCTGTGACAACGAAATCTGCTGCCAGTTGCTGGAGTTGGAGGGCGTGGGTGCCCCTGGCCTGTGGTCAGCTGTGAGAGAGAAAGGTGTCTTGAAGCCAGCTACTGGAGGAAATGGAGGCTGTTAACCTCCTACAGTGGGGCAGGAATGGTATGTATCTCAAAAAACAGATAACGAGGTCACTGATGTGATGGAGGATCTCAGTGCCGGGAGCTGTAGCAGGTCCTCAGGATGCTGCCTGTGTGCTGGGTGTTGGTTGCTGGACCTCCAAGCATCTTTATCTTAYCCAGTCCTGGAGTGCTTGAGCTATCCATAGGCATTTCCCAGGAAACCTCAAGTTAAACCACTGAGCAAGCAGAATAGTCTCAGGCTGGGTACCAGGTACCAGGTGGGCAGAGGATTCAGAGGATCCATGATCCTGGGATGCCTGTGGGATGAGTGTGCAAGTACTGTGTGTGTGCAGCCAGCAGCAAGGTAGATCAGTAGGTGAGTAGAACCATAAGTAAGSGGGCTGGGATGAAGGCAGAGGTACCAGACAGAGGGGATGTATAAGCACYGAGGGGAGCCACAAATGTGCCTGTGCATCCAGAGAGTTTTATGTGTAAGCCTGTATCAGTGAAATCCAGCCTCTGCCAGTCTAAGAGCAGGGGGTTTGGGGTGTCTGTGCTTTTATTTTTGTGAGTTCTGTATGCAGATACTGTTGAAGGCAGTGCCTTGTCTGTGTGCCTGGCCATGCCATTGTCCTGCACGTGTGTGTCTGTGTGTGTCTCTGGGATGTGGACTGAAACTCACTTCGGGCTCTGCCTGCAAACAGGAAAGTGGCAACTGTGTCCCTCAGCCTGGGCAAAACCCTGGGTCCCTGAGGAGCTGGGCTCCAGTGGCCGTCAGGAGAGAGTCCTGAAATGGTTCTGTTGGAGTCAGCCTTGTGCCTAACATCGTTTAACATAAAGTATTAAAGATACTRTAGATTGATGCTATAATATTCTTCTATGTTTATATGAACATATTCATCTGAATGAGAAAAACACCTGAGACATATATGTTAGCAAACTCTTCCATCTCATCTCTTGTTGTTTCTAGAGGAATTTAAGTCATCATAATGCTTTGATACTCTGTATGAATATATCATTACCTTCACCAATCTATTTGCATGGATTTTTCAATGACCATAAACTTCAAAAGACATTTAGGAAAAGATAAAACGGTCTCAGTTCTACTAGCCACGCATAAAGTGGCACCATGAATCAAGATTAGCAGGAGGACTGATCTCTGGAACACTCTTATGTATATACAATTTCTTTGGGAGATAATGGTAAATTATTTTAGATATAATCATTTATTTAATAGATACGTATCTTAGTGATTTATATACAAAAATGTGACACAGATAACTATTTTAAATATTACTCATGAAAACTAATTTTGAAGTATATCTGCTAATTTGTGACTTCTTTATTTATAATTTGTTGCTGCTGCTGTCCAAGTCATTACTAAAATCATCTGGTATAGTTTAATTTTCTTAAAATCTGCAAATACACTGTTCATAAGACGTTCACAAATATCTTGTTGTATCATCATATTGGGCAAAAGGGAAAAAGTATTTGTGAGAAACTAAATAATCACCTTTTTCAAGTCATACATGAAAATAACTCCACTGTAAAATTGCTTTCAAATACTTGCACTGATACTCAATAAAGCTAATTTTCCAGAATCTTTCCTAAAAATTATAACCAGAGCATGAAAATATTTTGCAAWAAAGAAACTAGAAGTATTATGAATCTTCACAGTACAAAGTGATCTGTTTCCTGCCATTTCCTAGAAAAGCAGGCAGAATTTTTACTGTGACAACTTCCCAATGAGTTATACAGCATTTGGGTAGCTGATGCAGTCCCATAAATTTTACTCATTCWTTTAAAAACTGTTTGTTATACCCAGCAGAGAAAAACTGGTTTCATATGGACTTGTCTTGCATAATGATTTTAAGATTTACTGTTACATTTTTCACCCATACTTTGTTACATTACCATCACAATGGATAACCACGGATACAGGGGTTTTTAGAAAGAAGTTTATAGCAGCTGTTATTTGAATACAAAAAATGAAATTAATACAGACCACATATAGGAAATTAGTTAGAAATTTTTAAAAGGCACATTTCATTCACTTCCGAAGTTTTGCAAAGTTGATTCTTAGAGGATTGAGTATTACTCTTCCTATTTGTCAGACAGAGGCACATAATTCTTCAATACAATTGTTCAAATAGGTTTTGCTATCATTCCACTGTGAGAATAAAATGCAGGATGGTTCCAACAATATCAGTTTTCCAGTGGAGGATCAGTACCAAACAACAAAAAGTGCAATGGGGCAGTGCTGATGGCCACAAAAATGTCCCATTAAATTGTGAGGAGAGTGAAGGTAAAACTACCTCTAACAACATTTCTAAAACAGCAAATCTAATCCTAGGTGGTAGTTGGATCAAAGTGACTTTTACCCTCTCTCCTCTCATTCTTCCTTGAAAAGACCTTTTCCTGATGGTATGGAAATGAAGCTATAACAAAGAACAGGAGAGATGAGGCTTAAGAAATGTCTTTGGCRCGAGGAAGCTGTAGATATGTAATCTCCTTGATATCTTAAGAKGGTCTTCACTCAATACCTGGGAACAAGAATAAGAAAAGACTTCAAATTATTACTCAACATAGTCAGTGATGTCAGTGTTGTTTTGATCAATACCATATACTGTCAAATCCTATTGTAATAGTAAGCCTTTCCTGTATAATCATAGATAAACTGGATGGTGTTACAAAGAGTTTTAATTAGTTGTTTGGTTTTTTTTTAGTAGGTACTCTGTTCAAAACTTGATAAAGGTGAAACCTAGGAATGTTATTATGCTAGTACATTTCTTAGTATTGGAGCTTTCTCTCCCCAGTGATAAAATGAATGAACTTCTATTTTTTGACTATAAATTCACTTTTTATATGTCATATACAAATTAAAATCTACTTTTATGATTACATACCTATCTACTTAGATGAATTTTTTATCCTAATTTTTTTCCTGGATTATTTCTTTGTCTGAGCTGGAAATTGCTCAAATTACATCTACAGCTTTTCCTAGATATTTCCAAATATAGTTAATTTTTTTTTTTTAAATGTGAAGTTAATGTAAAAAGTAGCATTTTTTGTATTAGTCAAATTTAATGTAATTTACACCTAATGTTCTCTAATTTGTTATGATCCATTCAGTCTGAAAGAAGATGGTTTTCTACTACCAGAAATGTTCACTTTTTGTCATTCTTGTAGCACTGTGGAATTTATATATGATAGACCGTTTATATCTGATTTGTCCCTGGGTTCTAAAGGATAAACGATCAACCAAAAGGCAGGTGCAGAAGAGAAACTGTATCTCTAGGACTTATTGTACCAGGGATCCATTTTACTCCAAATTTGGTGGCTTTTTGAACAGTGCTGGTAAAGCAGGAGTATTTGGAAGTGGACCCTGGCAGAGAAGGGCAAAAGCACCCCGTTCTCTGATGATTGTACATCTTCTACCTAGGGAGCAAGGTATTGCCCTTCCACTGTGCCCCTTCACGAGCTCAGGAGTGGTGTGGGACTCCCTTTCTGCGTAAGGGATAATAATTTCACCTCTTACAGCAGATCTGTTCCATGCTTATGCAATTTAAAGTGTTGTTAGTAGTTTGACTGATTTTTATAAGGCAGCAAGTAGATTTTTTTCTGTTTAGGTGAAGTTTCCCTACAGGAATTATGCACAGATTGATTCTAGTACTCATAGTTAAGGACTTCTTTATGCCTGGTGATGAATATAATAAAAAATACTTTAAAATACTTTAAAATATTAACATTATGTACTTGTAGTCTGAAAAGATATTTTTGCCAGTGAGTATGAACTTGGGGTTAGACTGATATCTTAGAAGTATTTCATGTTATACTTCAACAAAGTCCACCTCATATTGGCTATGCTTTTCTTCATCCCAACTCTAAAAGCTATTTTACCATCTCTTTTCTTTATTCTTGTCCTAGCATAACATTAATCATAAAGGGAGAATTTTCATTCATTTTGAAAATAGCTGCAATTTTATTTTACTGATTTGATGGATGCAGGAAACATAATGTCTGTGTCTTCTGATAAAACCTTTGCAATTTTGGATTTCCATGTAGGTCTGGTGTTTCCGCTGTTTTTGTAGATAATGCTTGCAGTGGCTGGAAGATCAAAAGTGTGTTGTTCATTTGTAAATACAGTTATGAATTTTAATGAGCTGTTAGCCTAACTACGTAAAGTAATGCATAAGAGACAATGTTGATACTTCTTCTGTGTAAATCCCAGACGCAATATTCATTCATTACTGCATGAGTTTATGCCAAAAAATTGCGAACATTTTGATTATCTCATATTTGTTTGCTCAGCTGTAAGCCTTTTTAAGGTTTTACTTTAGGAAGGACTTTTCCCCTCAAATACAGAATTAATTTTTTTTAAATAGCGCTAACTAAAATTGTTATTGTAACTGTAGCAATAATAATGGGAACTAGTAAAAGTCCMAAGCAAAATTTCTCTATAAATCATAGCCTGCCTTCATCATTTTTGGAAGATATAATTTCACACTAGGTTTGATTGAGATAGAGTCAAATTACTTCATGGCAGCCCATAGTGTTCTGTGCTTTGAATTCCTGTCTAAAACACTGTGGATAACACACCAGTGATTTTGACAATTACTGAACAGTACCTGCACMGTGCCACGTTTTTCTCTCTCCCTTCCTTCATCTTCATTTCTTTTGCCCAATGCCCCAGTGAGGAGGCTGAGTATAGGCAGGAGGCTGGGAGCCTCATAGCCAGGAGGGTTCCAAATTGACCTATGGGATATTCCAARCCATATGCCGTGCTTAGGAATAAATGCTCAAGAAACAAGAGAGGAAAGGGACATGCTACTGATTGTGGCATTTGTCTTCCCAAAAAGCTGTAATATGTGGCCCTGCTTTCCAGGATGTAGATGGACATCTGCCTGCTGATGGGATGTAGCGAATGAATTCCTTTTTAGAAGTAATTCCATTTTTTCCCCTTTAGCTTTCACACACAGCCTTTGCTTTTTCTATTAAACTGTCATTATGTTGACCATTTAGACTTCTCATCTTCTTTTTATTTTCTCTCTGTGTTGTGGAGAAAGGAGTAAGAAAAAGGCTGGATGGTTGTTGCCTGAGGTCATCACACTACAAATCTGAAAAATAATATTTTCTACTCTACAGCTTTTTAAGAAGTTTTTATTCTCTCAGTCACATTGCAGTGTATGCTGTTAAAGTTATTGCATTTYACCTGTGAACTGAGAGATTTCCATATAGACAACTTAATCTTACCTCTGCTTCTCATCAAATTTAAAGTGCATGTCACTCGATCTAAGACTGAGAAAAAATATGGACAGTTATGAACTACTGTGTTTGAAACTTGACTCCGTGTTTTCCAGTGCAATTAATAAAATGTGTTGATATTTTTCCCCTAAATAAAAAGCAAACAAACATCCAAACAAACAAAAACACGAACAAAATCAAAAACATACAAAAGAGACTTTTTGTTTTTTTCTTTTGTTTTTTTTTTCCTTTGTATCTTTAAGCACAGGTGTTCTCTAGCCAAGATAGAGTTTTAGATAAATTGAACAAGAAAAAGCTGTACTTCTAGGGGAGAATTTAAATGCAGCAGAATTTAAATGAAAGTCTGTCCATCTCATGCAGCATCAGCCTAATGTGAATGAAGCATTTCTAGAAATGAGTTACTTCTGTAATGGGATTTTTCTAACATCTTTATAAGCTGAATTCTTCATTCACAACCTAGATTCTGACATCACATCATCATAATAAAACAAGTGATATATTACAGGTTTTTTCAGAACTCTCCTTGGTTACAAAGACTCAGGCTCTTTCACCTTCAGCTAAAGTAGATTCCAGGTTGGTCAGGAATATGAACACCACTTCTTGGTCTGCAATTCCGAATATTACTGCTGTGGTTAGAAAGAAAATCCATGTGCTGTAAGTGTTCTAGGTTCACAATATACGTGATCTAATCCAACAGGACTGGAGAATAAAGTTGAAGCATAGATCCGAATAAATACCTAAAAGCAATGTCTTGTGATTTTTGTCTATGCATTGACTGTTAAGCATGGCTACCATAAGATTGAACTGATGATTTTCTTTTAATAGCATCTTGTTTCAATATCTGTATCCTGAACATAGCTTCTGCTTACTGAATATTTGTGAAAAAGAKATATGTTCAAGAAGATCAATCTAATGGTCATAAAAAGTTTATTGGGAACAGAGGACTGTGTTCAGAATATTAAAGAACAAGTGTTCTGCTCCTTAATATTTCCTAATCACTGAAATAAGATTTTTTGGAGTCTGAGTTTTTGTCTACTGCAACTGTGGCAAAAGATATAAAAAAGAGAAATAGATATATGCATTAGATGAAAATTTGTGAGAACTTTCAATAATGGATCAGAAAGAGCAGTTATGAAGATGCATTACTTTTGCCAACAAAATACATACTGTCAATAGATTAGAACTTCTTTCTCTGTCCCTGCAGCTGCTAAATTCTTGCCCACAGCTACAGCTTATTAAATTTTTAGGGTCCCTAGACTAGTGAGTGTTGTAACTTGTCTATATTTAATGCTTTCAGCATGTCATAACTGCATAATGCGATATACCCATTGCAACATTTTTCTGTCTTCTAACAATTTACAAATTTCACCAAATCAATGTTAATTTTAGAAAATAATGAAAAATAAGCAGTTTTATGAATTGGTTGATCTAAACATGTTTTGGAGCTACCAGGACTCAKGAATTACAATGAAAGGTGATAAAATAAATGGAGCCCTATATGCAAATTCTCCTTGTTATCCATGTTGACTTTAGTGGCCAGGAAAGTATTTTGAGTCTGGAACTGGTACATAAAGTTTATATTATATTACAAAGTTGATGATATAAAATTTCACCAGCCACATCTTTATGTTTTTGTAGTTATCAAAACTGCTCCGCCTATCTGACCTATCTAGCCTTCAGTTATCTCTGACAAAACRATAAATAAAAAAAATTTTAGCAGTAATGCAGTATTAAATTCTGAATTCTATAATTCAGAAGTGAATTATATAATGTAGAAGTAAATTAGGAATCCTACCAGGGCATCAGGATGTACCATAAAGAACACACATATCTTCTCAGAACTGTGCACAAAGCAGTAAAAACAAACAAATAAATACATTCTAGAAGTTAGAATATATCACTTATTCTGTAACCACTTTTCTGTTTTGAACAAGTGCACATGCTGCTTCGACATTTCATATTTTATAGACATTGAACTATTCAGACATATTCACATGCAGAGAAGTAATTGATGATCAGAGATTCCAAAGGGCTGTAGGGTGTGTATATATATATATATATTTTTTTTTTCCTTGAAATCGTGGTCCTAGAGGGTTTAATCTATCAGATTATCAGATTTTTTTACCTAACACAGATAATCTGCTGAAAAACAATTTCCTTCTTGTAATATCTTGTTTAAACCATATGCTTCATCCTTTCTAGCTTTTTCCCTAATTACACCAGATAATTTTATTTTAGTTTATTGTTTATCTTTCTCTTCATCAAATATAGGAAAGCMTGAAAATATTACCCTAAGGAGTGTAAATATTTGCAGGTGGAATGTTACTAAAATGACCAGATCAAATAAAACTGATTTCCTTGTTCTTTTTTTTTATCTAATTCATTGCTAGACTTTATTTCTTAGAGCAATGAAAATTGTATAAAGTTGCTATTGTCTGTCTGCAGGAACTACTGTTAGTCAAAATGCCTAAAACATCATTCCTCAAGTGAAGTATGATTGTTAAGGAAGATTTAACCAGTTTCCCATGTTTTGCCTTTGGCAATAAATACAGCATAATATTTTACAGATCTGTGACTTTTCCTCTGCTTTCTACCCAAAAGGTTTGAAGSTATTGTAATACATCCAGGAGAAACACAACTTCAATGACGTTAGTTTTCCTGTGTGGAGAAAGATTCATTATACTTACATCAGAAAAAAAAACAAACCACTTGTTAATTTGTTTAAAACCTGCTTTTCAAGGGAAAATGAAATTGTTAAATGCATTTAACTGGGACAAAGTGATTTACTCAAACATTATTTATTTTAATTTGTCCTTCAATCTCATTTAGTACATGTRTTGCCTATGGCTGCAATCAGAGCTGCTTAGCATCCCTTGAACCAGATTAAAGATCAAAATCCTTCTTAGTGTTAGCTTAGTGCGTAGCAAATACAAACTCAATGCAATCAGCAAGCTTAAAACAAGACTCAGATGTTAGCAAAGCCAGTGGAGATCAAGAAA
Organism: Mixornis gularis; assembly: GCA_003546035.1. Lineage (NCBI taxonomy): Eukaryota > Metazoa > Chordata > Aves > Passeriformes > Timaliidae > Mixornis > Mixornis gularis. The sequence goes on along the minus strand of QVAJ01000049.1, from coordinate 2,534,012 downwards.
GAAGTGTACAAAACAAGGTGACCCAGAACAGGATATCAAAGACTCTTTTTTATTTTTCAGTTCTGGCTAAAGCCATGAAGTCATTCTTGTGAACACAGAATATCCCAAAAAAGCGACAGTTTCTGGAAAATTTAAACCTACTTTTAGTTTACAATTTTTTTTTTTACCATTGTTTATACATTACTTCTTCTCTATTCTTTGCATACATGTATCAAAGCATCCTCTATCAACTTATCACAATAAGAAATTGTTTATTTCTCCTTTTTAGTTTTGTAATGGATAGAAGTTCAAGGCAAACAGGAATGGCTCAGAGTTATGGTAGGTTTGGCAGACTCTAATGGCCAGAAAGTTTCCCATTCAACCTGTGCTACGACTGGTAATGCCATATTATTTTGTTATGACTTTACAGGATTAGTTCAAAAATTTTCTTTCTAGAGGACTTGGGGGTTGCCTTGCACAGCCTGTATTACGGTATATTATTTACTTATTAYTTATGGAAAAAAAATCCCAACCCAAATGCCACAAGCTTCAAAAATTATCACAACTGAAGTCTTATCCTGCCATCTATGAAATTAATAGCAAAGAGAGTGCAACTTTTCTCCCCCATTATTTCACAAGTTGTCAATCTCATTTTTCTGCAAAACTGCTAATAATCCGGTCTCGAATTTATTCTTTATTGTATTAGGAAAGAGTTTAAATAATTTTGGAGAAAAAAGTTACTGAACATACACTTAACTTGTTAGCACTTTATGAGAAGGGATTTCTGTTCTGCAGTTGATACACACTCAATATAAACAAGAGCTTATCTATTGGATGATGCGAATTGAGACAAGTTGTGTCATCCATCAAGCAAAGGGATGTGTGCCCATGAAACGAGAAGGAGTGTGTTTGACCAGGTGATTAATGCACATCCAGTCATGCAGCTTTGGTGCAAACAGCTTTGGTAGCATGACTGACATACCTGAAGGGTGCCAACACCTGATGAGAGACAGTGTATTTTTAAACAGCTCATAGCACCCCTGAAAACAAAAGGAATGATTTGACTTCCCTAAAAAGTGTATGCATGTATCCTTGTTCATTTGGGGTTTTTTGTAATGAAATGGAAAAAAAAATATAAATGAGCCAGTTCAAGAACCAAGTTCAAACCTATCTTTTGCAAATTAACCCCTTCCCAAGAATTGTATGGATAAATTCTTGTGTAGCATAGAATTACTAGATTTGAAGCCAAAAAGACATCAATATTCAGTAATCACTGAAAAAGAGAGGTAACTTGGCCTTTTTTAAACTTCACTCTAATGATGTTATACCTTTGTGTGGATCCAGGTACTGATGTTCAGATGTGCAGACATAAAAAAAGGAGAGTTTGTTAGCTAAAACACAGTAATAAACTAAATCTCTGTAATATATTTTTATTTCTAAACTAATTTCTGTCCTTTTGATATTCCTGTAGAATGTTTGACTTATCTTAGATTGCAGATAGTTCATTTGATTTGTGCCTCATTAAATAAAGAGGTTTTTTTTCCATGTTTACTTTACTGAACTTTTCCTCAGAATCTTTAGGAAGTGCACCTCAATACTTTATTAATATTCCACTGTATTGTAGTGCCTCTTTAACAACAGAGTAATGTGAGTTACGAGAGGCATAAGCTTCAGGCTATAGTAGAATGCAAACTAAGAGCATAAAGACAATATAATCTGGATTTTTAAATATTTTTTTTTCATTTGAGATTATATATAAGGCTGCAACAAAAGTACAGTAACTATATACATACATACATACATACATATATATATATATTTACAATGAACAAGAATAAAACCAAACCCAAACCCACCATCATTCTTCAAAAAGAACCACCCAAATACCTGAAGTTTACCAATAGAGAGGTTTCACTGCATGTCTATTCTGGGAGCTAAGTCTTCTCTCTTATTTTTGTTGGGAACATCAATGAAATCTCCTTACATGGTCAAGATCTAATTGTACACTGAACACAAACAGCACCATGTTGTGCTGTCAAAATTCTGGCTTAGGAAGAAGGATTCCCAATCCTGATGAATAAGTTGCAGTGAAGAGTGAAATCTAGGTTTCTAACACTGACATTCACAGCAGTTGACACCCAAAATGTTTATAACAGGATATGCACTAAAATGAATTTTGGCACTAACACAAGAATGAAGCAAAACCTCTCTAGGAAATCAGATCCAAAGGCTGTYGCAATTTTCTTCATGTGGGGACATAAGTCACACGTTTGGCTCCATCTCATTATTTCCCCACGATTGCTTCTTCTGCAGGTGCTCAACGAGGACGTGCTAGTGTTAAAATTTTTCATTARAGGTTAAAAACTGGCATGGGTTATGTGAGTGCTCTCTCCAGCTTCCTTTACACGGTCTGAATCCATATCTTCCTAAGGAAGACTGATGGTTGGCTTTAGATTTTTCCATTTTCTCTACAGTATTAAAGAGATTGCTGCTCATCCAGAGTCCAGAAAATACCCTATAATAAAAATATTAAAAATACATATTTTATAAAATAATAGCAAAACTGGTATAAACATAGATTTTAAAAAACACAGGGATGAAATCATTGCCACTTAAATATCATCATAGCGAGTGTCTGGTACTTAGGTCTGAGACAGAAATCCTCTTTGAGTGCTTATAGGTTTTCTGGACGGTTGGATAAGACGGTTAAGCCTAAAATATTCATGCATGACTGATTTTATGCTCATATAAATATTCAGAATTGTCTTCCCTGAGTAGKTATCTGAGAGCTGTATTCTGAACCCTGTTTAGACATCCAGGCTATCTTCTTTCCTCAAATATTTTAAGAGTTAATGGGAGCAACACAATAGTGGTTAAAAATAGTGCCATCATGATCGTAAGAGTTTGGTACCTGGGAAAAGAGGGGCCTTCATACAGCAATTTTGTCATAGTCTTACAATACTGTCAGTCAAACAATCTGAAACATTAAAAACATATATTTTTACTCAGTGGTAATCCTTAAAAAGTTGGTTGTGAGGTTTTTCCCAGGGGCAGGTGTTCAGCCACCACAGGAAAGCAAGGCCCCATCYCAYRTAAYGGTGGCTTGGGAAGACAAAYACCAACACTACAAATGTCCCYCCTTTTTTCTTCTTCACCCAACTTAATATACTGAGCATGATGTCATCTGGCATGGAATATCCCTTGGGTCCCCTGTCCTGGCTGTGTCTTGTCCCAGCCTCCCACACAGCCCCAGTCTCCTTGTCAGCGTGGCAGTAAGAAAACCAGTGAATGGCTTTGGTGCTGTGCAAGCCTTGCTAAGCAATARTAAAAACATCCCTGTATTATCAACCCTGTGTTCAGCACAAATCCAAAACACAGCCCCATACCAGCCTCTGCAAAGAAAATTAGCTCTACCTCAGCCAAGAGCAGCACACTAATGAAAACGGGACTTTTAATTCGTRTCCCTTAAGTAATAACTATAGCACTGTGGATGCTTTTTACAAAATATTTTGTTTCCATAGACTGCTTGAACCAATCCTGTTACTAGGTAACAACAATGCAAATAAATTKCTAGAACAGTCCATGTGAAGTAGGAAATAAGTCCATAATTCATTAAAAGTTTAACATAAATCACAGATGTATTCCTTTTATAGTTCATTAAGAGTTACTGGAGATATATGCTCAGTTCTTGCTGTGTAAAATATTACATTTCTGTAGTGGGCCTTAGATGGGTCAAAAGGAAGTTTGACAGCTATAGAACTGAATTTATAAACTGTTCAGCTCTGCATTTTTATATACTTTAATCTGTAAGATGAGTTTTTTCTTCCATGAAGACATTATTTTAGATTACTGAGCTTCCTTTAGGCTTTTCTCTGCTGCTTAGCATCTTACAGAAGATTTATAGCAACTTATAGAAGCAAGTATTGCACTAGGAAARGAATACAATGCCTTTAAATTTGGAGAAGACAAAAGGTTTTCAACCTAAAAGAGAAATAAAAGGAATGGGACTGTTTCATTGTTCTACTAGGGTTCATTTATGCAGTGTTTGTAGGAAGTGATTTTTTTAGTTAAGAAATTTTTMGTTTAGAAATGTTCTGCGTTCCTATAATAAGATGATTCAATATGTAAAATTTAAAGAACATACATATTATAATAAATGGGTTTTTTTCTTTCTACAGGAACACAGAGGATTGCTAGCATTTTTAAAACTGCCTTTTAAGCTTTTGCATCTCCAGAAGTTCTATTCATAGTGCTTTCTATACTGTATGAAATATTGTCCTTCAATATGAAATCATTAACATTTCTAAGAGAGTCAAGGTGACAAGCTTTGCTCTTGCTTAGAGCATAGCAGAAATACAGATGACAAGAAAAGCAGAAGAGACAAGTGGACAGTGAATTTTAGTGTTTTAGAGAGGATCGTGGACTCACAAACAGACACAAATTACTTCAGCAAGTCTTAGATGTCTGAACAGTGTCAGTACAGTTGCTTGCTTAGAAAAGCTGTTTAACTTTTGCATCAAATGCAAATTACATATTACTTTATTCTCTCAAAATGCAATGACTTTACCATTATAATTTCTTCAAGCTAGCAGATTTTGCAATCAGTGTGAAGGTCTTTATCCAAGAGTGTATAAGTGGCTTATTGAGTAAAAGCTAATTTAAAGACTTTGTAAGTGTCAAATGAATGCAAAGTTTCAAAGCAAAAGACAAAGTTAGTTGGACAAGAACAGTGGGATTTTTGCATCCCACTGACCTATTTTTGCAGTGAAGTCATTTAAATAAGTTCATAAATCTAGTCCTATTTTTTTTGCCACCATTGTGAAAGAATTTTGATTAAAGAGCCTTAATAAGAATGGTTTTGGATTAAAGTATGATTGCACTTATTAAGATTCTTTTTAATACTTGATTTTCACAAGTGATGTGGAGAAAATTTTAATTTTAATGCCATTACTGAGAAAGGATTTTCAGAAAGGAGAAATAAGTTATTATAACAGAAACTTACGAGTCCCACAGGGTAGTGAAAAAATGAGGAGTTGGGACCTTATTGGAAAAAGTCATTAAATACTAGGAAAKGATATTAAAACCTGAGTTACGAACATGAGACCAGTTGTGATCACACAAGGTAAAAAGGAGATGATAGACTAGCCTGTGGCAGAAGGTTCTTTGCTCTTACATTTAAACTCTTAAAACATAGCCCATTACTTCAATAAATTGAATAAATCTTGTCAGTAGATCTGAGCTGTCTTTAAAAYACCTTTACTGAACTGAGCTTCCTTGTAAACACTACTGTCATCTGCTGCTTATCAGAATTAATGTGGCAGTGGTAGTGCATGCAGCTGAGGTTCAGTTGTTTAAGTTAAATAGGACTACTGATTTCAAGTTCTGCTGAAAAGAGACGAGTGTGGTTTTAAAAGAAATGCCACAGAGCAAATTTGGGGATTTTTTTTCATATTTTCTTAATTCAAAAGTTGAAACAGTGTCCTTCAAACTCTGACCAAAATTTTGATAGACCTCGAGATCTTGGTTTACACTTTCACAATGTATCTGGAAAGAGGTAGATGGTGGAATCTCTTGAACTACAGATGTACCTTTTTTAATGGTGGTTTTGCTGCTACTTCACCTGYTACCCTGTAGCCATAAGAAAGATTTTAAGGTTAAAAATCCTGAGATGTAGACATATAGGCATAAGAAAATTCTGCATTTAAATTAAAATATATGTTTTCAACAGGTCAGTCTCTATAAGATGTCAAACAGTAAAGAATCCTCACATTCCTTTTGTACATTATTCCAATGGTTAATCACCTTCACAGCAAAAGGCCATCCCTAAAATCCTGTGCCTAGATTTGGGCCCCTCACTTTAAAGGAGACATTGAGRTGCTGGAGTGCACACAGAGAAGGGTGGCAGAGCTGATGAAGAGTCTGGAGCACAAGTTTGACAAGGAGTAGCTGAGGAGCTGGGGGTGTTTAGCCTGGGGGAAAGGAGGCTGAGGGGAGAACTTAATGGTTTCTGCCAGAAAGGAGGCTGGAGCAAAGTGGGAGTCAGTCTCTTCTACCAGGTGACAAATGRCAGAGCAAGAGGAAATGGTGTCAAGATGTGCCATGGGAGGTTCAGGTTGGATATTAAGAATGCATTGGGTAACAGAGTGTTCAGTGAGGTGGCGGGAGTCTTCTGCAACCTTAATGTTTCTATGATTTTACTCTGTTATTTATAGACAACATATTTTCACTACTTTGAGTTTTATGAACTTTAAAAGCATTTTAAACATAAATAATGTATGATATAGATATGAAAAATCTCTAATAACAGAAAATGCAATAATCAAGAAAACAGGTTAAGAAGATTATCATTGTCCTGTTTCTCATTTGAATATATAGGTATTTTGAAGTCCTTACCCTAGCAAAAATTCCAGTGCACATTTTATCTGATAAAAGCTCAAAGTAGGAGAAGCATTAATATTGTGGAAACAAACATGCMAATGGAAAATATCAGGTAAGTTCAATATAGTCTGTACCACCTTGGTTGTGGATAACAGGAGAAAGCTCATTACAGAGGAGATTTTTTTATGATGATGAGAAAGAAAAATGCTTACTTTACAGATGCACCAAAAAGAAAAGGCTGTTAAGCCCTATACTACAGAAACAGTGAAAGATGGTTTKGCAGTTTTTGTCACACTAGAGTTTATTATAAGGCATGCTGAGGAAAGATAAATAGGATTTTTTTTTTTTTTTTTTGGTGTTGTGTGCTATGACTGAAGTGTAGAAATTATCAGTAGAATGGATTCTTATGCATTTCAATATCCAAAACTCAATATGGTAAGAAAATTTAACACTCAGTCACTACATTATAATTTCAGAATAATTTCCTTATATTAAAATAAATAATCAAGAGTGGAATAAAGAAATTCAGTATTATTAATTTTAGAGTAATTGTCTTGTCCTAGCACTATAAGAAAAGTAGAATTCTCACAAATGTTCCTCAATACAAAAAAAAAAAAGTCATTAAATTTAGGTAAGAAAACTATGACATGTATTTTCCTAGAAAACTTTATTTCTTAAAATACATTTAATTTTCTAGAAGCACATCTACAATTTTTTTTTCTTATGTGACTACATTAGAACTCTCGTAATTAATTAAAGTAAGCTCATTCCAATTCCTCCAACATGTTTTAATCACCGAGTTTTAAAATAAAAATGTATGTMGACACTTAAATTTAAATGGAACATTTTCAATCTAAGCAAAAGTTAAGACCTTACATAGTCTTTATTCCCCTGTATTAGAAAAATCCTAAACATTACCTGAAAATAGCTTCAAAACTGAAATGCTAAAACTGTGTAACACCAAGTGGTTAAGTAGCTTTTTGGTCCACTTAACACTGCCTTTCTGAATTATGAAAAGGATCTCTAAACTATGCTTGTTCAATTTGRTGTAAAGCTTAATTTCATAACCACATAGAGAAACGTGCTTAGATTCCCTGAAAAATTAAGAAATTTTAAAATACAATAATGTGTTACGCTTGTGTGTTTTTTTGCAAGACAATATAGGTTTATATGTTGGCATAAGGACAAGTGCACATACCTACACACAGAATGACTTCCTAACCTACTGAATATTTGTAGTTCTCAGTTTTGGAAAAAAAGTGAAACTAGAAGACCAGGCTGCTCCTCTCTTCCTTTAAAGCTGACTTTGTGACCTTTTTTCCCATTTTACACAGTTTCCCTGATCTTTGCCATGATTGTTGTGTTAATCATCCGTGACTGGCATAGTGACAAGGTATTTTTACAGCATGGTCTTCAACTCCATGTTATGTTATTTACTGTGGCAGCAGGGGATGTTTTTGTTACCCTGAATGAGGAACCAGGAGTGATCTTCACAGTTGTCCTGTGATACAAGTCATAGCTGGACTAGAGAGTAAAATAAAATTATGAAAATTAATAATACAAACTGTTTCACTCGTTGTAACTTTGGTAATGCCGGTCTTTTCAGTACTTAAAAAGAAAAGAATGTTAATAGAATGCAGAACTATAAATACAAAGATGCCAATTGATTTATTATACCTTATGTGCTCGTTACATTTGTCATGAGGTAAGGAAGGATATTTAGTGAAGTTTTGTTTGAATCCCTAGTTCTCATTACTCAAGCGAGCATCTAGAATGAAAAAAATGCCAAATCTTAATGATCCAACAGTGCTCTCTGGTGGCGTGAAAACAAAGGCATTGTATCCTCTGTAAAAAAATTACATAAGTCCAGTACACAAGTCCTTGAAGACAGATAAGTGACAGGAAGTCTCAACATGTTTCCCTGTGATAAGAAAAATAGAGCAACAAACAGCTTTAAAACCACCAAGGCATGAAATGTGAAACCTGGCTTAGTAAAATAATGTAAATAAAAATATTAAAAATAATATCTTTTGTCCAGCAGATGTTTTAGACTCTAAATGTTCACAAGGAACATATTCCTTCAGCATGCAATGCTAATCCAAAGAATGAGAGAAATATTCTGCATAGTGGTATATTTTACCATGAAATAAGTTTGAATGTTAAGAAACACTTTTTGGTTTAATTTTTTTTTTTAATTGTTATTTGGGGAAGGAAAAAAAATAAAAAATAAGAAAAACCCTCATAACTAAAGGAAGTAGAGTGGAGAGGTGAAAGAACAGTTATATAGAGTCACTAAGCTATGAAGTTCAAAACAGTTTCCTTTCCTATTTTCACACAAATATTCWGTCTTAGATTTTCATTATATTTTTTTACAATCATAGGTAGATTTTATCCACACCAACTAAAAATTGTTAGAGGATCTTCTATTGCACTCCTTCAATTTTCCCTTGCTGATTTGTTTGGGTWTTTTTTTCCTGTTAGATTTTTTTTTTTACTTTTGAAGACTGGGAGACTTAAACATATTATAGCAATATAGTAAGAAGTAAAGGAAAAGACAGAMAAGGCAGTTGTGTGGAATGTAGCCAAAATCCCTGATCACAAAGATATTTACAATATAGAAAAATCTCCAGTAATTAGTTTTGCTGAGGTTAAAGTAAAAAAAAAAAATGTTTCCAGTGCTTTCTGAGATCAGAGTTATTCTGAAATTATTCCATATGGCTTGAAAAAAATATGCTTAGCCCCAGTACTGATACATTAGAAACATTAATATTGGTACTATTTAAGTGTTAAAAGATATGGAGAAACTGTTGGCCAGATAAAGAGGAAACACCTAAGAAATTAATTAGAACATGTCAGATAAAGAGAACAGAATTGGTAACAATGTTTATAAGAAAAATGCCTTCTACATATATCAATATAGAACTTAAGAGTCTAAAGCTACAGGAGAGAGAGAGGTGCACRCAGAGAACTTTAACTGCAAGGAACAAAGAATCAGCCCATAATGGACTAAGTGTCTCAAGTAAAACATCAGTACAGATACAGGGAAAAGATAAACACTGTGAATTTGGAATACAGGAAAACAACGTTCTTCTGAAAGCAAGCATAAATGGAACTTTCTTCCTGCAGTATTTGCTATCTCAAAAGAATTCAAGGCACACATTTTTTCAGTGAACTAAAGATTGTGCTATAGAACCCAAAGAGCCAGAACCTTTTTAAAAATTCTGGAAAACGGATAAGATTTGTACAAATTAAGTTTTCTTGAAATACGTATTTGAACTGATAACTCATACTCTAGTAATGTCTCTTCACACTAAAGTTTTTCATTTATTTCAGGCTATTAACTTTTGGGGTAGGTGGGGAGCAGATGAATGAAACCTTGGAGAAGAGTAAAATTACACTGTCATATAGTCTTTCTTGAGCTGGCCTTACAAAAAAAAAAATCTTTTAATTGCTTTTAATTTTTTAATTTTACTTAGACTTGAAAATTAATCTGACTACATGTTCTTCATTCTTTTTTCACTGTAAAAATATACGATTTCCATAAAAGGCATAGGATCAATTCTACATTTATCTTTCTATTTCAATGAGAGGTGACAACAAGGTGGGGACTGCCTTGACTAGACAGTTTTCATGGGCTTGCCCAAAGACAGCCAATCTGTTTTGTGCTTTCCTGCAATCCAGAAAAGGAAACCCCATTTTTGTCTGCACTGATCAGATGCTTTTGGGTACCCTGAGGGACACCATTTTCTCTACTGCTTGTCTTTAGCCAGCTGACTCAAGTCTTACTAATTTACAGAGTTACATTAAGAAATTACTGCAGGATTGTCCTGGGTTAAAGAGTATATTCAATTTCATCTGCTGAAAAAGAGTTGGGGGTGGGTGCCTTTTGATAATGGCCCRAGGGTTAATACCAGGTAGGGCATTGTTCTTATCTTTCTTCAAGATGGGCCATTACAACTCCCCAGGCTTCTTATCTTTCTCCATGATGGGCCATTAACACTCTCCCCAAGCTGTTTCCCCTTCCAAACACATACCCTCATTCTATCATACCTATTGTGAGCTGCTCCGCCCAGTGGGAGGAGCCAGCCATTCTTACCTGGATAAAGCTGGAACTCGGGGCCAGGAYGGSGTCTTGCTTCATCYGATTACYGGAGGAAGGCTGGACCCTTCTCACMACTTCTGGACCCTTTTTTGCTACTGGATCATTTCTGCCTCAGCGGAGCYGCAACTGCCACTCCAGGAGGACTCACTTTTGGACTGCTTCCGACACCYTGACTAACAGGGCCTCAGGACTTGTCAGGACTTTCCAAAATTGTTGTTTGTTTTGTTTGCTGGTTTGGTGGGGTGGTTTTGTTTTTCTACCACATTTGTATTMTTGATATTCCTAGTAAAGAACTGTTATTCCTATTCCCAAATCTTTGCCTGAGAGCCGTTAATTGCAAAATTATAATTTGGCGGGGGGTGAGGGGCTTACATTCTCTATTCTAAGGGGAACCCCAGTTTCCCTGGMAGACACCTGTCTTTCTAAACCAAGACAAGGATGTAAGGGAAAAAAATAGGGAAGTTTTGGGTTTTTTTAAAGGTTTCTTCCTCTTACTTTTTGTGGCACAATATCATGTCCTGCCTTCCTTAAAAGATAGAGGGGGGAAGACCTTTCCAAAATGTTTTGTAAGGACGATGAAATAGTATTGTTGTGTTTACTTAAATGGAATATTACATGTTCAGCTTCAAATAAAACTGAATGACTAAATTAGGTATAGGTGTTTCCAGTAAAAAACATGCAAGTACCTTTTTGTCAGAACTGGCTATATATCTGCAGAAAGGCATTCATTGGTCACTAGTGTGAAGGTTGAATGGGAATGGTGATAGTCACAGTCAAGGACTACAGTCTGTGAAAAGCAAAGGGTTTAATAAAAGAAACTGTTTGAATACTCAGGATTGTCTTACTAATGTTTGCCTCTATTAATTAGAGTTGTGTTTTCAGTGTTTTAAGATAACATCCTTCCTAAATCTCAATTGCATCAGTGAAAAAATAATGTGGAGGGGGAAATTCTGCTTCAGAAAACATCASGGAATATTTAATTTTGATGAACTTTTTTGTCTGTTTCCTTGTGTTAATAAGGGGGAAGGTGGTGGCATAACTTGTGATATGGAGAAAAAGAACYAAAAATGGAGCAAAAATGGGAGTGAAAACTTAGGAAAGAGTGTTCTGAAACTAGTATTTTCAGGACTAGCATATTAATAATTAGAGGATAAAATGCCACTGGAAAAGTAAAGGTGCTATGGAGACTGAATTGCACAAGATCTATGTAAATACTTATGATACACGATTTATTAAATATTGTACCAGTCTTGAAAACAGTGTATCATTCCTCCCTCATCCGCTGATGAAATAGAATTCTTAATTTACAATGAATCACCCTAAGGCCAAGTAGTGAATGTTTCATTTACATTAAAAAGGTTTAAGAAAAAGATCAACACAAGAGATAAAGAAAATACAGGAGAGGGGAGGTGAAAACAGCAAAGTGAATCATTATTTGTGATAAGATATATACGTCATTGAAACTCAAGTCCGACAGAGAAAAAACTGGGGAACAAGAGTATAAATTAAAAAAAAAAACAAGAGAGTGTCAATGTTGAAGAAATAAAGAGTGTGAATTGAAAAACTTCATTCCAAGATAATTTCCCAAAGGTAGGGAAATTGTTAGATAGATTGTCAATATCCTGTTTGCTTATCATTTTACACTTTTCCCAATTTGTTTCCTGTTTTATAATCAATAACTCAATTTCTGATATTAAAAAAATATTTTCAGCTGGAGAGCATGCTAAAATTTAAAACAAGTTAAATCGACAGTTTTTGGGCTATCAAGTTTTCCTTAAGTGTTAAATAGAATTAAACTAGTTCATGCAAGCTACCTTTTCAGGATACCTATGTCTTATGACAAATTTATGTGACTTAGTTTCTGTATTTGTGAGCTGATATAACAGTGTGGATCCCCGGACAGATTTTATCATCTGTGAGATCATGACACAACAAAAGATGCTGGTGTTAATACTTGCAAAATATTTGATTTATTTATGAAGGCTATTGATAAATTGAGCTTTTCCCCTCTTGAAAACCAATGGTGATTGTCAACACATCAAAAAAAAAAAGTTTCCTAATGTACAGTTGTACAACTGAATAGCATGATAGGAAAGAAAAGAACACCACAGCTTCCAAATTACTATACAGGCATTGTTAATTTGCTAGGGCTAAGAACCAAAAGAATTTTTGTTAAATTCTAGATTAGTGTGTCCATAGCGATCAGAGAAATAATAATCATATTACTTCACTATATGTCAGGTATTTATTGGTTTAAGTGCATTTTAATCTAAGATAAATCTCTTTAATCTGTCTATAAAAGTTCTCCAATAGATTTGACAAAGTATCTATGCTTGTATAAGAGGGGRATAACATGGATAAGTACCAGCAACACTTTAAAACAAATGTTTGTGGATATAATTCACTGTAGAATCACAGAACCATGAAAGTACCTAGTCTGGAATAGACTGCCAGGCCCCATTTGGTCCAGAATTCTGTTGAAAGCAGGGCCTTAAGTCAGTTTTTCCAGGGCCCTATTCCAGCACCTTATCAAGATAAATCTTGAGCACCTCTGGAGAGATAGGTTCCATCATTTCTCCAAGCAACATATGACAATTATTTTTGTTTGTTACAATGAAGTATTTATTATCTTCATATGGAATTTCCCTTAATACAACTTGTGCCTGTGGATTTTTGTCCTGTCACTGTGAATTCTTGTGAAGATATTCATCCATCTTCTCTGCAACTACCTTTAATTTAATGAGTGTGATTGGAATATGGTTCCCCTCCATCTACACCAGATCAGACTTCTGTTCTCAAGGTGGAACAGACCCAGTTCCTTCAATTTTTCTTCATATCTTCCCATGATATCTCATAATCTTGGAAGTCATGTATGGATAKATCAATGTCTCTGTTAAAGTAAAAGGATCAGCTTACTTTTCCATGTGACATACCATATGTTGAGTAGTGTGGAATAATCGCATCCCACAGTCTGCTGGTACATTTTTCACATGGACCCCTGGAAGCTATTGCCCTTCCTTGCTGCCAAGACACACTTCTCAGTCATATTGAGCCCCAGGAATCCCAGGACCTTTTAATCAGATTTGCTTCTCAGCTATCAGTCCCTAGCCTTTAGATACSGATTGTAATTACTCTGTCCCAAGTGCAGGATTTCACATTCATTTTTTGTTAATTTTTATGGAGCTCTTGCTGCTCTGTTTTCCAGCCTGCAAAGATCACACTGAGTGTGACTCCTCTGTCCAGACTCATGTACTTCTCTTCCCAATTCAATGCCCTCYACAAACTTGGTGTGGATTCAATTTCCATCAATTTTGCTGTTSCTCTGCCCAGTCCATATCTTAGCAGGTCATCAGCAAGGAAAGTGTGTGAGAGATCAGAACCAATGCCTTGCTGAAATYGAGTCAGATCATACCCCCAACTCTCCCCTCATCCACTCAGCTCGTTGTTTTACCATAGAAGGCAATTGTGTAGCGATCAAAAAAATATTTATTTTAATCAGGTATTAGTATCATGAATTTTAATCATTCAATGATGATCTGAATTATCTGACTTAATTACCTGATTATGCTATGTTTAAGTATTTCTATGACCTTTSCATATCCAATTTTCATATCTAAAATTAATTAAATACTTCTATCATGAGGTAACCTTTTACAATGTGAGATCACACAGTTTATACAATTTGTCTAGGTAATTTAAAACTGAGATTTTAAATTTAGTTCACAGACTACTTGTCAATAAAGCTTTTTCTTTTTTTTTTTTCTACTTAGCACATTCTTAATGTTGAAAATAAAGTTAAGATCTATTATTAACTGAAAATCATAGACTTTTTCATGGCAGATATACTTGTTCTGGTGTTTCCATGTTCTTGAAGGCTTAAATATATACTTAAAATATTCTGTATAAATGATAAATTTTTCAAAACTTGCMTATATGTGCACTTCCTCTGAGCTAGCCTTGCAAGTTTAGTTTTATAAATTGAGTTCAATTTGCAGCTACCAATCATTTTCACTCCAATATTTTCCTTTTGATTTTATTGAATATTTTCTTGTGGAAAGATCTTGGTTTGGTTATAGTGAAAACAGTGATACAACTTGCACTGAAAACATATACTGAAATTATAGTGAAAATGGYAGAGTTAGGAACAGCATGAACTAAGTACCACCACTAAAATTCCTCAGGGTTCTTCTTTTAGTCCTTAAGCTAACATGTTACTTAACCATGTGTTTAACTTTTACTCAATGCTTAAGTTAAAACACACAAAATGTTAAAGAGATCAAGGATCTTTTTTCTTTCAACATCCTGTTCTGAATTTGTAGTCATTTTGTTATGATTGACAAAGGTCTAAATGTATGGAAGTGTATATTTTGTCACAGCCATGTATTTACTTTTCCAGTTGAGTGGGGTTAAGGAACTTGTCACAAAATTTTCTCTCACTGATCATCTCTTAAATGTGTGTTAACAGACCTGTTAAGCACATCACAAAGCTCTACACTGCTTGATCTCAGATAAACATGATCCAGAAATTTGCAAAGAATTTATCTATTTCTACAGAAATTAAACATTAAATTCTAATGTAAAAATATGTATTACAGAATAATTTGCCTAAGACTTTCCTAGAATCTGAATCCAGTGGCGTTAGGTCTTTTAGGCCTGTGCAGTAAACACAATTTTTTACTGCACTTTCTGGAAAATGATAATTCCTTCTCTGTCGAATTCTGAAAGCAAATTTATTATCTTGATTAACATTATGAAACTGGGATGTTTTAGTCTGAATGTTCAAAGAATCCTTTATCAAATTGTTTTGTAATATCATGAGACTACAAAGATTACGAAAAGGGGAATGTGATATTTCATTTTATTGTGGCATATTGCTTCTGATCATCCCCAAACAGTTCAATAAAGACTGGGAAGCTGACCTAATGATTTTGTCATTTTTGTTACTTAGGATGACAAGCACAGRCATATGAAGTACTGTGTTCAGTGTACAGAAACCTCAAAAAGTAAAGAGCTCCAGAACATGATCTTATATTGTTGCCTATAGATATAAAAAACTGGTTTATTGTATTTACTTTGTATCATCCCTATTTCCTCTTTCTTCCATGAAGAACTTCTGATACCTTTCTTTTAAACCTAATATTTATGTGTTTGAAGACAATTGTATCAGTCATCCTTAAATTTAACAAACCCACATCTTCCAGTGACTCCTGATAAGTATTTTCTAGGATCCCCCTTAGTCATTTTCATTGCTTGTCTCTTGATATTCTTCTGCAAAATTCTTTCCCAAAGTGCTGTGCTCAAAGCAGGAAAACTGTTTCAGGAGAGGGAGTATTGCTACCAGTAGATTAATAACTACTCCCTGTGTCTTAGTTTACACATCACTATTTTTTTCAATTGCAAAGAAAACMTGCTTTGAGCATGGTTAAGTCCTTTTTAAATTGTTATGTACCATAATCTGGATAAATTTCTATTTATCCAGTCATTCCTATCTCACATTTCTTCAAGGAATTCTGCTTATGTGTGTGAGACCTCATCCTTATTGAATCAGTTCATTTTTTAGAACCCTTTTAAAATATTAAATTTAATTTGAAATGTTAGATTTGTGTTATGATGTGCTTTTCATCCTACTCTGCTTAAGATAACCTTAAAATTTAAAGTCAAAATGTATGTCATTAAATGGAAAGTAAAGCGGTACTTATTTTAAAGCATCTTTCTGTTGAATTGAAATGATAATATGGTATCTAAAAAAAATCTAACATATTATCTCATCTGTCAATGGACAGCAAGAATCATCAATCAATATAAAAGAAGGAAAATATATGATGATTTTTTTTTTCMAAAAAATCTCTTCTAACATTCATTCAGCTGTGATTTAGATATTTCCTGTTGCATTMTTCTGGTCTAACATGTCATGCCTAATGAAAATAAAAAAAAATTCTTTTACATTACATTGTAAATAGTGGAAAAATTCTTTCATTTTCTCTTTTGAGATCCACAAATATGTATATATATAAAAGGTAGTGTTTCTGAAAGCACTCCACAAATTTCTGAGGGCTGCTTGCCAAAATTTATTCTTAGAAATAGTTTGAATGGATTCCAGATTTCACATTTTCTTAAATAATACTACAGACTCTGCGTGAACATCAAAGACATCTGTGAAAAACTGATAACAAACACCCATCTTCTATGTAGTGTAATTACTGAAAAGCAGCATTATATTTTCAGGCTGTCTCCTGATGACAGTCACATATTTTTGCTTTTCCTGTCTGAGACTTGAATTGAAAAAACACCCCATAAATAATTGAAATAAATCATTATTTTAAAGTGATTTAAATTCTCTCATTAGCTTATACGTATTGGTTGTAGTTCATGCCAGACTGACTTTGAGGATGTTTGCCATTTTTTAATCATACCTTTTAGAGCAGTTTAAGGCAGCATTTACATCAGGTAATTATTCAAAATTYGAATTTAAACTGATTGTTAATGGGAAGACTCTGCTGCCATTCTGGAAAAATTGTTGACTTGGCTGAAGTATTACCTGAAATGAAGAACAATTTCTGACCACCTGGGAAAAGGACATATCCTACCTTAAAGACAAGRGCAGAAGGAAGGTTATATTATCATCACTTTCTTTCATGAGTAACAGATAAATGTAAGAAGAAAAGTCTGTAAATTAAGTTCTTAATTCAGTACAAGAAAGGGTACATAAATCACTGTATGCTTCTTTTCTGTCATTTTATTTTATTTTATTTTATTTTATTTTATTTTATTTTATTTTATTTTATTTTATTTTATTTTATTTTATTTTATTAGACGTGAGGAGCCATAAAGAAGTTTTGGTTCTGGTTATAAGACAAAAATACTGAAATGAATACATTTGCTGAAATGCTGACAGTGAAAATGCCTGCCAGACTGGAACTGTTAGACTGGGAACTAGCCCTTTATGAGCACAGCTGGTACCTATCAAGTACAGTTGGGTACCTTGAAACATTCTAGATACATCCTGAGATACCAGCAATAAGCCAAACTGCAGAGAATTGTAACAGTGACTTATAGTCTAAAAAGGTGTAAAATTGGGAAAAGGGGAAAATATCATGAGAAAGTAGGAATCAGTAACTGCAATGGGCTGTTCTAACAGCAAGAACAGGAAAACAGTCTGGAAAAATAGAAAAGTTTATCCCGTAGATCAGAAAATATCATCATCTATTGGGTTCCAAGWTTAAAAAAAAATAAATTGCCATCATCTATTTGCTGCTTGAAGTGGTAGTTCTATGACCCCTTACAGCTCTACAATAAAATAATTATTTATTTTTCATCACAAGTGGATCTTCTGTTTCTCAGAGARCTCCCTGTGCTGCACATACATTGCCCTCTCCTCAAAAATCCGTGTGAATGTTTTATGAGCTCTTGAGCCCTAACTGGGGACACCCAGCTGGCTCCAAACTGATGTGGGYTGGTTTCCATCCGGGACTTCCCCTGGGCTTGGTTTAGTTACTTCTCCCACTTCTGGGACAGCTCAGTCCCCTCTGTGTTTGGTCCCCTTCTAAAATATGTTTAACGCACTTTGCTATTTTATATATTCAWARAATTAAACTTTTTTAAAAAAAMCTTTGTATTTGCTGTTACATTATTGATAAATCACTTTACTACTGATAAGTGTGTAGTAACCTGTAATTTTATAAATTCTTGTTGCTGCAGTTAACTATTCCTGCTGCTATTGGTGCAATACTGTTGATTGTTGTTGTTATTGATWGCTGCCACACTATTTATTGCTGATAATAAAATAGCTGAATATATGTATATATTTTCTTTATTAATAATATAGATACTTGTCAGCGGTGATTTTTTAAATATTTCTGATAATGTCTAATCAAGTAGGGAAATTCAGACAATAAAGTTTCTGTGTGCTTGTGTTTTCTGGATTCCTATGAACCCACAGCTGTGATCTTTGTCTCCAGCAGGCTGGATAATCCTACCCTTTAGGTTGTGAGACCTGTAAACATTTATTTATTTATTTATTTATTTATTTATTAATCTAGAAAACAGAAGAACAAGAAACGAAGATTGTTAATGATTTTTTACCAGACTTGAATTCTGTAAAGAACAAGAAATAGAGCTTTAAAGACATAAGTGGATTCTCATGGATATGTCTTTGAGTAGAGATTTCATTTTCTCCCAAGATTTGTTTACACCTTGTGCTGGGTTTGGTTGAGGTAGAGTTAATTTTATTCACAGTGCTTGGTATGGGGCTATGTTTTGRTTTTGTGCTGAACACAGGGTTGCTAATATAATGATGTTTTTKTTATTGTTGAGCAGAGYCTATACAGAGTGAAAGTCTTTGTTTTCACACTGCCACACCCAAGTAATGGAGTGRAGTGATGGAATTTTTCTTCCACCATTACCMTGATGGRGCCCTGCTCTCCTGGAGATGGYTGAACACCTGCCTGCCCATGGGAAATAGTGAGCTAATCCTTTGGTTTTGCTTTGCTTGTGCGCATGACTTTTGTTTTCCCTATTAAACTATCTTTGTCGAGATCCATCAATTTCCCTATTTTATCTTTCTCTCTTTAATCTCACTGCTGGGGGAGTGAGTGAGTGAGTGAGTGAGTGAGTGAGTGAGTGAGTGAGTGAGTGAGTGAGTGAGTGAGTGAGTGAGTGAGTGAGTGGATGTGTGGGATTTGGTTGCTGGCTGGGGTTAAACCATGACAATCTTTTTTGACACCCAATTTGTGGCTCAAAGTGTTTGAGACAAAGATTTGACTGGGATATATCCAATTGAATTTGGCTGTACTAGATTTGAATATCTGTTAGTGCTGCTAAGGTAGTAATCAGCAGGCTTCTTTGCTTGCCATGGGGCTCACTTTCCTGAGTCTGTATTAGAGTCACTTGTTAGTGGCTGCTTTTTGCTTTTGCTGCTTGCTGTAGTGTGGTACTGCTTATCACCTTACCGATTGTGCCTGAGAATGTTTTGATAGCAGCCCTTGGAGATGTGCCTGGGCTGGCAGGTGGCCAGGGTACTGCTGTTGTTTCTGTGCTTCTGTACTGGACAAGCTGGAACTTCAGAACTGGAGCTGAAGGCACTGTCAGGAATGAAGGAATCCCATACCAGAGCAGGTGCATGCCTGAAGGAGGATGTGACCCTGTGAGATTCCTGTGACAGAGCAGGCTTGCTGGCAGGACTTGTGACTTGCAGAGGACCCACACTGGAGAACCTTGTGAAGAGCTGCAGCCCATGAGAAGGAYCCATGCTGGACATGTTCAAGGAGAGCAATCTCCCGTGGGTGGGACCCCACGCTGGAGCAGTAGAAGCAAAGATTCACTTGTAGCTGTGGTGAGACCATGTTGGTCCAGCTGCAGCCCACAGAGGACTATGGTATGGACTATACTAATGGTGGACTATTCTATAGCAGGAACCCATTGTTGTAGCCAGGCTGGGGACAAGGGGAGGAGTTCATAGCAATGTTAAAYCCTAAAATCAGGGCCAAAAGGACCATCAGCAGAGATTGTGATGGATTTGYCTTTAAATTTTTGTAAGCCATAATTTGGGTTGATTATTACAGGAATTACTAGAACAGGAACCACCCAAACCAACACAGGAGAAGCCTTACAAGAAGCAGTTTCAGCACAGCAGTGACCTGATCTTAGCTGGCTTTGGGGTCCAGTAACACACAGCATCTCTCTTGTCTGAAGTGACCACCATAAGAGATGGAGCCCAAAGTTGCAGACTAAATTAATCCAAAAGGGGAACAATATCTGAGTATTATATTAAAGAAGAGGAAGAGAGGTGGTGGGTAGTGGTGTGCTGAATGCTGTGGGACCTGAGCATGATGTAAGTGATATGGACTAAGGGGTGGGATGTGCTGGTTTTGGCTGGAGTAGAGTTAACTTTTTCTTCAGTGATTRGTATGGAGATGTGGTTTGGATTCATRATGAACACRGGGTTGATAACACAGAGATGTTTTTGTTATTACTGAGCAGGGCTTACACAGAGCCAAGGCCTTTTCTGCTTGTTGCACTGCCACACTGTCAAGGGAGTTGGAGGTGCATGGGAGGTCGGGAGCAGACACAACCAGGTCAGGTGACCCAAAAGAAGCAGAGGGATATTCCAGACCATGTGACATCATGCTCAGTATATAAAGTGGGGGGAAGAACCCCACTGAACAAAAATATATAATTGTGTATGGCATTGAAAACWACATGAGAGCAGTACAGCTGTCTTAGTGAATTTAACTAACAATA
Organism: Mixornis gularis; assembly: GCA_003546035.1. NCBI lineage: Eukaryota > Metazoa > Chordata > Aves > Passeriformes > Timaliidae > Mixornis > Mixornis gularis. Next base: position 2,513,314 of record QVAJ01000049.1, on the reverse strand, counting down.
TTAAATAATACTAATAAAAGCTAAATGTTAATAGAAATTAGTATTAGTAAGCACTCACTAAACAAAAAAGAACCAAAATATATTTATTAGGTTTAGAACATAGCAGTGAACTGAATTAATATCTAAAGCTGAAGCAACCAASAGGTGTACAATTTACACCCGGAGATGTTTGACAGACATGACTGTGGATGATCCTGGTGCAAAACTTGTGGTTATGGCAGAAAAAATGCTCAATAAAATCAGGAACCAAATAAGATTCCTGTCCTCACATTGCCTCATTCTTTAGAGGTTGGGTGCATGAATTGTACCAAGAACAGTGCAGAAGCTCTGAACACATTTGTGCTGAGATGGATGCTGTCAGTCAAGTGTATGCCACTGATAATGAAAAAGAGAAATTACTGTTTGGGAATGATTTGTTATTGAAGTTCTGTCCACTTCTCAGCTTAATCCATAAAACCATTTGAGTCTAGTGAAGGAACAATATCCCATGTAGTAGGCTGATAAGAGAGAAAGTAGAAAATACTGTTATTTGCTGTCATGGGAAGATCAGCAGCCCCTGCTCTCTCTTTTTGGCACTGTAATGGCTAAGAGAGGCTCTATCTCTGCCTATCATGCCTGCCATTTAACATGAACTATCATTTCCCAACTCACCACTTATATCCTATATCCCTACTTATGAGCTCAGCTCTCTGGAGCAAAGAAATTCATTAACAATGTGTTTTGGATTTGTGTGGCAAGGTTTTTGTACTGAGGTGTGTGTGTGTGAAGGGGGAGCGTGCAGAGGTTGCTGCTGTAATAAAACACCAGAAGCTGTCCCCATGTCAGGCACAGCCAGCCCTCAGATGGACCTGCCTCTTGCAAAAGCTGAAGCCATTAGGGATATTGGTAGTCCCTTTGTAATAATTTATTTAAGAAAAGGAAAAAAATTCTGCACAATTACAATTGTGAGAGAGAACTGGTAACATGTGAGAGAAACAGCCTTGCAGACACCAGGGTCAGGGGARAAGAAGGGAAAAGAGACCTACTTGTCAGAGCAGATATAGGGAGTCTATAGAGAATAGCATGGTTGACCACAGGTCGACTCCTGCAACCCATGGAAGACCACACTGAAATAGATATTTACCTCCTCACACTGAAAGTTCAGGAGAAATCATGTTCCTATCAACAAAAAAATATTTATCTATAATAATTAAATAACCAACAGGACCAAAAACTTCTCAAGAACRTGCTGTTGACATTGCAGTACATTACAGACACTACCAAGATAGTAATTCTGACAGGTTGAACAGTCACTTTTCTTTCGTAGSAGATCTATGAAATTTCAGGATGAGTAACCACTGTGGATGCTCCAAATAAAATTACTGTGCATGTATGTGTTAATGTCACTACGTATGTATAGTATAAAGCCACTACAAACATTTCAGGAGTATAGGATAGACTCTATTTGTATAGATCCATTTGATTCCATAGAGGCACTATGCCCAGACTATAATTATTTTCCTTTTATAAATCATCTCTGCCTGTGCAGTAGGTCTGCTGCTGTTGGTACATCTCTGCTCTGCCAGGCGTTTTGTGTTACAAAACAAATTAGTTCAATATAAAAAGTACAGAAGATAAGCACACAAATCCTGCTGAATATGGCTAACAGGATTTGTCTTATTTCCTCCTAACATCCACCTTAAAATTTTACTTCTAATATTCTTTCTTGYTATCTCTGGTTACACTGTTTGACATTAATATCTAAAATGTCCTTAAATATTATTGTTATGCARACAACATACAGATTTATTGCTACTTTAGGCTGATAATTCCTTGACAAATCCTGTTTCTGCACTTAGAGAGTGTTTGATGGTGATTCAGCCATGGATATATTCCAGCAAGCTGTCTCTTTACATCCTGTAGACTAAGTTATTATAACATTTCCATCTGCTTCTAAAAACTGTATGACGACTTCTGTCTTTGCCTAAAATTTAAGTAATTACCATACAATATCAACTCTTTCAAGAATTATGGTTTAGCACCTGAATCCATTTCTGGTTTTTCTCTCACTGAAAAAGTATCAGTTACCTAGAACTACTGTGCCAAGAAATTTCTAACAAAGATCACAGGCTTCAGAACTAAGGTATTARCACAACCAGGGTTATTAATATATTTTGTCTCTTTAAAAGAGTCCATATAGTGAATATGAATAGGAAAGATAACCTTTCTATTCTTAGGGATCATCCATTTCAGAATGGTTAATGCTCTTATTCTGTGGGATTAAATATAGCCTTGTATCAGTATTTCATCCTCTCTATTCTTTCTCTCAAATATTTTGCTATTGTTATGGACTTCATCTAATATTTTTATGACAAGCTAAATAGAATGAGAAATATGCATCAGGTCGTTGAAGACAAGCAAGCAAAATTTTTAAATTAGCAATAAATTGTTATTTTGTAAAGTGGTCAGTTACTTTAGGCTTAGTCCAGAAATACTTTCAGACATGATGATTCAGTGAGACAGAGCACTTTAGTCAAATACCCAGACTTGTTTTAGAAACAGTTTTGAGTTAATTCAAATAAGGCATTTGCTTAACAGAGATTAGAAGAGATTTGACCAGAATGCAGGAAAAATTTAAAAGAATATTAGACACGATGAAGACATCCTATATTGTCTAGGTGGGATTGTAATGCTTTGATGTGATCTAAACAAAAGTTGGTAGTAGAAGATCATGTTGTCTTTGCCATTTAATCAAGATATATTAAAACAGAAGAAGTGGCAAAGTKTATTTTGAGGGAATAACAAAAACCCCCGTTTTTTATTAGGTAACATACTTTAATATAGCTAAAGATGAATGACAACATAAAGTCTTAATTTTCTTGAAAGCTAAAGCAAAAGCTATCTCAAAAATAAACGAATCAATGAACACTGGTTCTAAATAGTACCACAAACTCTAAAGGAAATTATCTCATTGAAAATGTGCTGAAGGCTGGTGAAAATTTAGGGAGAATTATTTGGGATTTTTTGTGGAGGCCTAGATTTTGATTTGCAATTTTAAAACATGTTTTAAAAAATTCACTTTTTAGCATTTTTAGCTATCTCTTTTCAGGCAGAAGTGCAAAATGAGACCATGAATTTAACTATTTTAACCAGCAAGCCATTTTCAGATCCATTTCCCTATAAGATCAATGGCCTGATCTGATAGACATGCATACTCAATATATTCTAGCAAGGGTTGCATCCTTTATTGGATGCTACAGGAGACACTTCTGTTTTAAACAGGGTCAGAAAGGASAGGTTGAACTGTCCTATTAGAGCCAGTATTTACTACAGATTTTATAGTTCAGACAGATTTGTTGAAGGAAAGATTCAAGAAGAGACTCCTAGAGATAGGAAGTTGCTCCTCCAAGGTCAGGTAGCAAAGTTCCCATGCGGGTGTCCCACATAAAAAGTCAKCTTGCCTCCAGGTATTTTACAAAGCCACAGTACCCCTCACTTCTGTGAACAATATAATACTACATATTTATATTCATTTGAAACTCTGGTATACATACATATGAATGAATTAGAATTCATTAGTAAATTAATTAGTAAATCGTATTGGCAATTTCTATTTAGCTGACTTTTTCACTGATAACAAAATTAATTTAATTTTTAATGTGTTTTATCAATAACAATAAACTTTAAAGTCTTAAAAACCTTGATGGAAAAGTACCACATTCTTCTTTACAGCTGGTTTCTAACACATTTCTCAAGATTTTTAAAATGTGTTCATTTTAAAATAGTTCTTTTATAGATGTTCAGATCTATAAAAGTTTATAGTCCTGTTTCCGGCCACCTATCTGTGGAAAGATATCTGAGGGTAAAATTAGAGGAAGCTGAGAGGTTATATTCACATYCTAACACAAGTATGGARATTACAGCTTAAAGTACAGTTGTTGCTCCCTGGCTGGAATATGGTTGGCACACTTGAGGCCGATTCCATGATGATTCCCCACACCCAAAATGTGCAAATGTAAGCACCTGTTTTGGGGGATGGAATGGAGGGTGGAGTGGAGACATCAAGCCCAGGCTCTGACTAAATCCTTAGAGTGGGAGCTCAATGGTTCTTTGCAGYTGATAAACTGGATATCACCTGTCAGCCAGGGGAGAGAGGAGGAGATGTCCTGCTGCTGAGCCAACAACTGTGGAGAAATCGCTCTCCTGGCATGAACTGGTCATTATTATCTAACTGTACTTTTAACACACACCTCCATTCCTGTTACCTGCTATCAAGGTACAACTATACCTCACCAAGTGTGTATTGTTTCTGTGGGTCTTTTTTTCTCTTTCTCATGAAATTATGGCTGTCTTGAAATTAGTTATGTATTTTTAAACTTGWATTATTAGGTTTACAGAGTTCCTACATCTTAGATAATAAAGACTAATATGAAAATCTATACACAAATTTTGTTGGTCATGTGRATTATGAGACTAAAAAAAGTCACAGAAAATCTATTACCATTGAGGTACAGCCTCCAGTGTGCTGAGACAGATACATTGTCTGAAGAATAACATAGCTATTAAGGATCTTAGAGCAACACAGCTTTACAAATATATATRGTCCAAAATATTATTTGATTTATGATTACAATTTTCTGTCTTTTACCTGAAAATACACTGGGCCTTTAAAATTCTCATGTTTATATTTCCACAAGCTGGTATTTATAAKAACTTTGCCAGTGAATTCTGTGCAACTGCTTCAAAATAAGCTTAATTATGATTARGTGTTGATCAGCATGGATAACATTAACCCAAAAGAAGTAGGATGCAAAAGCCTGAAATTCTAGGTATTTAGGTTCTGAAAGGCACAGAAAATCAACAGACAATCACAGTGAAATAATCAGAAAAATACCCCCACAAAACAGCTCTTTAAAGGAAGCAGCACCATAGTTTCTTTTTTTTTACACTTTGATACAGCACTGTCTTCTATTTTCTGGGTTTTTTTTCAAAGCTGTGTTGTCAGCTGTCTTAGTTTTTCTTTTTTTTTTGAACATTAATACAATAAAACATATTTCAAACTTCTATAGGCTCCTGTATATACATTTATTACTTTTTACTTTGAAGAAATATATTTTATAAGCCAGAAGGAACACTTATTGCTAAAAAAAAAGAGGCAGTCCCAAGACTGCACATAATAACTTTCAAATCTTCCTGTCARCCATTCTGCATACCTAAAATACTCTGTATGCAAATGATACTTAAAACCCCCATATATCTACCCCTGATTAAATCTGTTTTGAGCACTCTCCAAAGGAGCAGCAAAAATCATTGCTTAATGTAACACCAGAATGGATGTCAGAAATAGAACTACAAAGAGCTTGGGGACAATTGAGTCCCCTTAAGTGTAGCCCTTACTTGATGGACACATCTTTGACACTGGCTGGTTTCTCAGGCCTCAGTTATACTGGGAGTGATATTTTTCACTGATGTCTTTACATACATACGACTCAAATTGGCATTGATATCTGTAAAACCTCTGCCATTGAAGCCTGTGCCCTATGCCAAGAAAGTCAACCAGCCTCCATTTATGCATCGGGCTTCTTAAAAGAACAGCACTTAGAAAATTCAAATGCTTAAATATATATATTAGTGTGTTCTATAYCCATCTCAGTGAAGTTCCTTCTCATATTTCTTAAAATCTTTATAARATAACCAACCTGTTTGGAGATAACACCATTGACCCTTAGAGTTAATGTTTCAAATCTGTTATTATTTCAGATCTTTGCATTTGTACTGCTTTCTCAGTAGTTGTAGTTGCTGAGCTATCAGTCACTTTGTATGATACAAAGCACTAGACTTGGGTAGAAAACATCCAGTAGAAACTGCTCTTCAGTTCTGAAAGATATTAAATTTTAATACAGTCTCGGTATGAAGTTTGCTTAATCAAATGTCAGGAACATCTTAAATCTATGAATAAAGACCTTAATTCAACCAGGGGGTAAAATCAACAAGGAAGGTGAAAATTCCAAACAAGAAAAGAGCCTTCAAGAATTGTATTTGTAATGCCATCTGCTTTGAGTTAATTGTTCTCAACAGGCTACTCWGCTGCCATTTAGTTTCTGTATTACTTATTAAAGAAGTAATGGATACACAGAAATATGTCATTAGCATTAGCAAAATCCTGATCTAGTGATAACACAGCCTGATTGATAAACCTATTCGATTTAAACTTTCTTTTCCTCTTTATGAGTGGAATAGCAATTACAGCTACTAATTAGCAAACATGATGTCTGTGTAATCTTGATAGGCAGGCATATATAAAAAAAGACAYTGCAACATTTTTGGTAACTCACAAGTGATGTGAGTTGTATCAGTCTTTAAAACAGCTTATCTCCAGAGATTGAAGTGCTGCTCAAAAATTCCTATGACATAGAACTATACTCTATAGGAAAGAGACACTTAAAATGTTGGGAAATAACACTTTGTGCTTGTATCTAACAATTTGATCTGCAGTGGAATGAATGGAATGGGAGTACTACCATTCCTGTCAGCAGGATATTGCAAACTGTCCTCAGAACTGCAGCTTGAGTGCAGCAATCACTCTAATGGAGATAATGGAGGGCAGTAGAGGGAAGGATCAGAGAAAGCTGAAGTGAAAAGGGAGTTTYGGACCTTTCACCTCTATCTGTTTATAGGCGTTTGTCCTTTAGAAAGACTTCATTGGTGTGATCATAAGAAACAAGGAGTATATGGAAATGTTTCTATTTATTAATAAGTTTAAAAATATATAAATATTTAAAATATTAACCCCCCCAACCAAGCAACTGAAATTCACTGAAAACCCACAGTTGGCTGTGAATSACAAAAATCAGAACCTCCTAATAGACCTGTGTTTACTTCTTTTACCTTGAAAAGGTCTCTGAACATAGCCTTGCTTAATGAAGTTTTGAGCTCTGATCTTATATATTGTTTCATCTATTTGTGCAACACTCCTAGTTTGTTTCTATTCAGTGTTACAATTAATACTAAATTTTTAARCCTTCAGCCAAATCTGATTTTTATAGAGGAAAAAAACCTGGTGTTTTCAGCAACAAAGGTAAATAAGTTCCAGCATATTTAGCTAAGTTTAAATACAAATAAAGAGTTAATATGGTAAGATAAGAATTTCACTCAAAAAGGTAACAAAAATGAGAATATTAATTACTCGTTTGATTCCTATATTATGAARAAATGCACATGGAACTTCAAACAGAACATTTTCTACTGATTTCAGTGGGGTTATTMATCTCCTGAAAATTAGCCATACTTTAGTTTTTAACTCCATCAAGTTTCTGMATTAAATACCCCATAAGAATGCTGCAGATAATGTCTCTGGAGAGTTTGCATTCACCCCTTCATCCATCTACCTACTTCAAGACATACTTTACCTTCCACTGAAACTGTCTATATGTATTTTTCCTAAAGTACTATGATATGAACAGATCATAATAATCGATTTCTACCACTGTGCTACCACTCATCATCTATTTTTGGTGGGTTTTTTTYATTTKTTCCAATTTTTTCCACTCTGAAATGAAATGTTTTTGAAGCACATGCTTCAGAAGAGCACTGGAAGAAACTGAGGAGTAAAATAAGTCTGACCAAGGTGTAACAGCAACTTCTAAGTTTGCTGTGTTATTTTATTTTCTGATTTTTCTTTGTGTGTAGATTTGAAACCCTACCTCTTCCTATAGGACTATAYTGTAAAAGATTTAAGTCTTCTGAATTCTGTCTCCACAATCTTATTTTCATTTGTTTAGCCTAGAAGAAAAGCATATGAAGGATCAAAATCTGTTTTAACACTACCATTTATCACATTTCAGGCAAACTCAAATATAAAATTGCCTAGCTGCTTACTGTGAAGTGAAACTGTCTTTAAATAGGCTAGGTATCAGAGAAATTAAATGTTTGATATGCAATCTGAGTTTTAAAAAGGTCACAGGTCTGATCTCTGTGCTTGCCAGCTTCAAAATCTTGTCATAAGCAAAAGGAAACCCAGCACGTATATGAATCTCAGAACCTATTKGCAGTACTGGTAATGTTTTAAAACTCCAGTTATACAAACTATGTAATTAATACAGATAAAAACCTTATCAATGACAGATTTAAGCCTGMTATGCAATCCTTTGGCCCTTCCTGGCATCTAGCTCTTTTTCAGGGGACTCTGCACATTTCTCAAATATCCCAGGACATCCTTAAATTGACAAGCTCAGCTCCTGAAAGGATGAAAAGAGAAGTATTTAAGACATGACACAACCATCCTGCAGTCTTTGGAAGGATGAGTATGAAATTTGGTAGGCTGGGGGAGAAGACTTTCTCTTCTGTCCTGAGATTGTTTGGATTTATTTCATGCATTTCTYTACCCCAGGCAGCTGCTGTCTGCATGTTCCCAGCTAAGAGTGAACAGCTTCCCACAGCCCCCCCAGAGGCTCTTGTTTGTGGGCAATGGCTCACACCCTTCCTATGGGAGCTCTGACACAGCTGAGGCTCAGGCAGGGGAGGCAGCAGGCACTTGATACAGAGGCAGGAGCTGCAAAGAGCCCAGCCCAGCTCCAACAAAGCTCATGACCTACACTTCCTACCTTTTATGAATAAAGGAGAAAGCCATAATCAATGGGCTGCCTTCTAAGCAAGTGGCAGAAGCAATAGCACACAAGGCAAAAAGCAGACATGGATAAATAAGTGCTTTGCACAGGGGTAGAGACAATGGAATTCTGGAGAGATATCATACCTCAGAAATTTTCCAGCATTCTTTGAGATATACACACAGCTATAAYGTTTTTGGATTTAGAAATCCTTTACAGAAGTCTTATCATGGGGAACTAATCTGTGAGTGGATAGGAAAAAGTCTTCTCTTGGATTACCAACTGGTTTAAGATAGCAAAGAAGAAATGGCAAAATAAGTCAGCCTTCAGACTAAATCCAGGCTATTGGTAAAGGTCCCAAATATGACGCCACTACAGTACAGCTATAAATGTCTGCATTATATATATATATAATGGATTTAAATAGTGAGGCAACAATGCTTTCTGAAAGTACAGAAGCATTCAAAATAGAATAAACAAAGTCTGGCTTTGGGAGTCTCTAAGTCACTGGTAGTTTAAAACCAGCGCCCCTTAATGAAGTCAGCTCCCTTCAGAGATGTCCACTTTATTTTAATCTATTTCTGTACATCTACTGTTGATAGAAAGAGGCTATGGAACCACATCAATCTMTTGACTTAATCTGACATTTTATATAGATACAAAATCTTGTGATTKTTAAAGGTTTTATAGTGGTTTCAAAATAAAAACTAGGATTAAAACCAAATGTTCTTCTTCTAATTTTATTTCTACAACTGACATAGTGGAATATAATTCACCATGCTGGACTCACCATATAATCTATTTCTATTTTTCTCTTTGTCCTGGATGCTTTTTATCTACAAAGGTATATAATTCAGAATGTCACCAATGTCTCYGTAAGAAATTATGTGGCAGAGTGATCTGCAGTTTTCATACAGTGTATTTTGAATGAAAATATCGAGGGCTCACAGAAAGCAAGCATTTATGGAAAACTTACCATTATAACTCAGAAACTTTAATATGTTCCCAAGTTAAAAGAAGAACTATCCTGTAAGTGAGTATCTAGCCATGTTATCTCTTGTAACTCTTTATTCTGAGGGAGAGAAAACTTTTTTAAGTAACATAAAGGATGTTCTGATCTCGATTATAATGAAATTTAATATTTGATGTTAGATTATTAACTTCTAATGAATTTTTCCTTTTATTATTGATGTATTATCAGTATTTTAATCCAGTTCATCAATGATATCATATCTAGAATTCAGCAGAGCAGGAAAATTAATTGATGGATTGATAACAAACAYGCCTTATTATGATTTCCATTTTATGTGCTCTTCAGTAAGTGATTTCAAAGGTGAGCCATTTTGTAACTACAGCAAACAATGCCTTGCTTATTTAATTAAATACATATCAGTGCATGATTTTATATTAAGCAAAAGGATACATGGAACCAATTTTTTAATGCAGAAATAGACTTACTCTGAGAATTTAAAAATATAATCATCACACTGAGTGCCATGAATTTTAAGATTGTGTCTTTTACCAGAACCTACTTTGTTCTTCACTGGTTTATAGTTTAGTGAGAGGAATATGAAATTGTGGGGACAAAAAGGGGAAAGATTAAATATAGGATACTGCATGTTTTCTAGGAATAACAGGCAATAATCAGAGTATGAGGATTACTTTGAAATAGCAAATCACAAGCTTATTACAAACTTTCTTTCTGTAGGTAGGAGACGCCGTAGAAAACAATGAGATAAACATGATGTAGATGTACTCAGACATATTTTGAGGAACATGTCACCAATAGCTCAGATGTAGAAATTGACATATTCTTTAACAACAGAGAGATAAAGGTAACTATTTTGAGTGTGATATAAGCTTCATACCCAAATTAAACACTTACAAAGTAGTTATTAATCTCAAAGACTTATTAATCTCAATTCAYTTGAGACGATAAATCTTTACCAAGCGTACTATTTGTATTTCCTGTTGAGTGCTTCTACATCTTTACCAGGGACATTGGTACAAATTAATAGTCTGATTCCAAGGCAGACTGTAAATTATCTGTCCTTAAGCATCCTGGAATTTTCTCTCTTCTAAGTTAGTGCCTTCTCRTTTCTTTGCAGGAATATCAGCACATTCTTTCTCCTTCCCCGTTTTTTTGCCTTTACATACTTCAGTATCTTCATGAAAKAAAGTAATTAGAGATATTCCTTAGTGAAACCATACTCCCATATTTTATTGGGTTAAAAACTCCAAACCTGGGATTTTCTCTTTTTCACTAACTACAGCTTTCCTGTGAAAATAAAATTSTTTCTATGTTTCTTTTCCAAGTATCCAAAACTATTTAAAATTGATGAGAATTATTATTCCTTTAAGAAAAGGGTCTAAACCAAGTCAATTATTTCATACCATATGTTGTGGCAACAAAAGAAACAAAAGTGTGAATATTTAAAATTTCCTCAAAGTGATTATTTTAATAAAGGCACATTCAGAATACTTGTCAATAGTTTAGGAAAAAASCCATACAGTGTGAATGTGTGTGTATGTGTGAAGTATGCATATAGTCAGTCATGGAATAAATGAATCATARTTATGGTCACCACGCTTTCTATTTATTTATGCACACAAACTCTTATGCTTATACATGAGTTTCAGTACAAATCTGCTTGAAGGCAGAAAACTAGTCTGTTTTTATTCTTTGCAGGACTCAAACTAATCAGTTTTAATCGTAGTTGCCAACTTCTAGGTTGTCCTTCACATTTCACTGGTCAGCTAACAATAATCAGCACACATTACTCACATACGGCTCAATCCTAATTACTCTTCTCAGCCTACAATACAAACAATCAGGGAAGCATGGTCTGAATGCTGACTCACTTTTTAAGCTTTAGAAGTTTCTCAGCTTCTCTACAGACTGAACTTGAAATGTATTAAATCAATCAGAGTGGATACACCAGACTGACTATAATACAAGTGTAGAGGGCAACTGAGGCCCTTATGTTGAGTACAGAACATACTCGTTCCAAAATGATGGACAAAATCATTAATAGAAATATAGTGTCCATTTCCTTGCTTAGATCTAGAAGRACTCAACAGTGAACTAGAAGGTTGTCAAAGCTATTACATTATCTTTTAAAATGTAAAAAAGTTATATACACTTCATCCAGAGTCCAGTTATAAGAGATCAGAACATGAACTCTGCTAAAAGAATTTTTTTTTCATATTTTTCCACAGCTGACTTGTCATATCTCCCTCTCACGCTGGCCACTAGGATTTTTTCTGTGGGTTTCACAATTTCAGTTCTGGATGAAAATTTATCAAAGTGCTAAATTTTTTCACTGTGTGTTAATTCAATTGATAACTTCATAAACCTTGATAATATTGGGAAACTTTGTAATATACCTATAAACAGACACAGAAGAATGGCTGCAATGCTTGGTTATCCGAAACAGGAGAAATTTCTTCTTGGATATTCTGAGCTGATTACACACTGTATAACTGAGAAAGAGCATCAATCCTGGCTCTGACCAATACTTAACAGGAAGAAATCTCAGGTGATGTAAAAAAAAACATTTCTCCATTTATGGATGAAAATATTTGGACTGAAGATGGTATTAATCTCCAGTAAACAGAAAGCAAGGGATATAGGGAGGAACGAACTGACATAATTTGTTCTTTGGAGAAAATGACAAAACAATGTAGAGCATGATGTGGCTCCTTGAGTTGAAATGCTATTACAATTGTACTTCGGTTCTGTAACTTTTGTTAAAGACAAAAAAARTGCTGACATAAAACTGAAGTATTTAGCAGCCATGGGTCTAATCAAAAGGAAGCAGAGAAATTTCTATGAAAGYTGGAGTTTGGAGAGTGACACAGTTAAGCATTTTTGAGAAAAGAAACTGCCTATCTTTATTTTTTTTATGTTACATTCAAAAGAAAAAGGTTTGCAACTTTTTTTAATAAAGATTAAAGAGAACATATTATGCTTATAATAAATAATTTCTCCTCTTCATGGAATCAGCTTTAGAAACCAAAACAGAAGAGTAACAGAAACTCTCATTGACCTCAATATGTTTTCTRGAAACCTTTCAGTGTATATGGAAACAAAAATAATGAAAATAGGATAGTTACTTGAACATCTCTCAAAAATCTTTTCCTTGAATTTTCCTCTTAGCTTTTCTTGATTCTGCCTTACAGGTGTGACATGTGAAAGGAAGATAAGTTTTTCAATGCTCTCCCTGTATTAGTGTAAATMTAGAGCTACAGGCTCTTAAATGACTCACAGAACATACAATTCTTCCTGAAAGAAAGATTGCAAATTAAGTCTGGCAGAGAAGTTAAGAACACTTCAAGAAAAAGCTGCAAAGACATTGTCTTCTAGAGAGAAAATATTACATGATAATGCAGAAATGGAAGCAAAAGCTTGAAGAGATCTTCCAGTAAATATGTGAAAGCTGTGACCATCCAAAATTTAATAYAGCCATACAGACTCTTAATTCATGTAAGTTGACAAACCCCATAATTTTTATTATTCCATAAGACAAATTGTTTTCTAGAAAAAAACCTGAAAAACCTACTTTTTGTTTTTCTTGCTTTTATTATGATTTTAAATAAAATTTACAAACTGAGTTTGTAGGAACCAGGAAAATTAAGGAAAACTTGTTCTTTGTAAATGGTAGCTAGCAAAGTACTAAAAAAGTTGTTGAAAAATTTAGTCAGGTTTTCTCAATGTACAATTATTTTTTGTTTGTTTAAATTTTGTAGGACCAGAATTATAAAGGACCAGAAAATCCTGAATTCTGAAGTACTGAATGCCTTCTTTGCCTCAGTCTYTTCTAGCAAGATCAGCTTTCAATAATCCCAGATCCCAGAGACCAGAAATAAAGGACGGAGCAAGGAAGATGTACCTTTGACACAAGACAATCAGGTCATGGAACATTTCAGAAAGTCTGACATACATAAATCCATGAGACYTGATGGAACTCATCCACAAGTGCTAAAGAAGCTTTCAATAATTCTTAATAAATCATGGTTACTGAGAGAAGATCGGAGGAAAACGAATGCCACTCACATCTTCAGAAAGAGAAAAATAAAAGACTCAGGGAACTATGGTGCCAACCAGCCTCACCTTAATTACTAGGAAAGTGATAGAGGAGCTAATTCTGGAATACTTTTTCAAATGTTAAGGAAACTTTACTGGGCTGCTACATCATCATCATCTTCTGCTGTGTCTCTGAATGCCCAGTCACCTGTCTGGTGCCACAGGTCCTTGTGCTCTTTGTTGTGCAGTGTTGGCASCAGTTCACTCCAGCACTTCCTGCCATCCTGAGCTCAGCCTGCAGCTCACACTGCAGATTGCACACCAAGCTACCTGTACTAATATATCCCTCAACAAAGGCACATGAAAARCAAGAAAATCATCAGGAKTAGTCAGAGTTCCCAAAGGGAGAACTCATGCTTGAACAATTTGATGAATTCTTTGACTAACTGATTGGCTTGGTAGACAATGGGAAATCTGAATATTGGCTACCTACACTTTGGTAAGGTTTCAACACTGACATCTATGAGATCCTCACAAAGAAGCTGTGGATGTTTGGGCTGGATGAGCCGATAATGAGATGCATTGAAAACTGGCTGCATGATCAGGCACAGAGGATACTGACCACGGGCACAAAATCTAGCTGGAGCCAGTGTCTAGCAGTATACTCCAAAAGTGAGTCTATTCCTGGTCAACATCTTCATAAATGATCTAGATCACAGGACAGAGCAKAGCATAAGCAAGTTTGCTGATAACACAAAACTAGGAGAAGTAGTTGATGTTCCAGAGAATCATGCTGCCACCCAAAGGGACCTCAACAACCTTGAAAAAAGCTCTGAAAGGAAACTCAAGAAGTTCRACAAAGAGAAGTACTGAACCTGGAGAGGAACCACATGATGTACCAGTACMCACTGAGGTCCATCCAGATGGAAAGCAGCTAGACAGAGAAGACCCTGGGGATCCTGTTGGTCCCCAAGTTAAACATAAACCAGTGAAATACCCTGTGAGAGAGGAAATCCTGGGCTGCATTAGGCAAATTGCTGCAAGCAGGTTGAGGAAGGTGAATCCTGCCTGCTACTCCACAGTGGAGAGCCSATATCTGGAGTATTTTCCCACTTCTGTGCTCCCTAGGGGTAAGAAAGACATGAACATACTGGGGGGAGTACAGTGGAGAGACACAAAGGTGATGAAGGGACTGCAGCAGCTCTTCTACGGGGAAAGACTGACAGAGGTGGGACAGTTTTACCTAGAGATCAGAAGACTCAGGAAGATCTTTATCAATGTATATAAATACTTGAAAGAAGATGGAACTAGATCTTCTCAGTGGTGCCCAGTGGCAGGACAAGGAGAGAATACATTGAAACACAGGAAGGTCTATCTGAAAATTGGGGAAAATATTTTGCTCTGAGGGTGACTGAGCACTGGCACAGATTTCCCAGGGAGGGTGTGAAGTCTACACCCTTGGCAAGTGGCTGTAGGGTAGCCCTGCTTAAGCAGAGGCTTGGACCAGATAACCTCCAGAGGTCCCTTCTAACCTGAACCATTCTGTGGTTTTGTGATGACTGATGAATACAAGTGGGGATCCATTTTTTTAAGAGATTTAGATTTTACTTTACAACAGATAACCTGTAAGGMCTCCTAAGACAGAATCTTTAAATGGTATGGTAAGCGAGATAAATAATTGAATGATAAGACTTTTCTCCTATGAGAAGCCTCAATTGTGGCTTTACTGTTTATGTATCAGATTAATATTAAGGTCATCTCTTACAGTGGTACCAGCAATTCTCAAGTGTAAGCTTAGGGGACTAGTACAGAATAGTATGTCTGTAAGATTTGCTTAAACACATGAYCATTTGAAAAAGTCATGACATGCATTTAATTGAACTATGTCTCATTTTAGTTTCAAAAATTCATTTTCAAGGTTGTCTAAATGGCTTAGAAATATGGTGTGAACATTTGCCCTGCTGATATCTAATCTTCTGAAAGAAATTCATGAATCTGGCTACTAATGATTTAAGAACAGCTCTCCTTTCTTATCTTGTACTTGTCAAAATGCTTGGGACAATTTCCATTTGTTTCTAAAGCYTGTCAAATGTATAATTAGATTTGAATCCTACTGCTTTAGGTGATATTTTGGCAAGCTGTTTGAAGCTGCTAAGGATTGTCCTCCCTTTTTATCTTGAAAGAATGAGCACAATGACCAAAATTTTTTATATGCTGCAGGTAATATATTTTGACTGTGATAACAGTATTGCAGAAGGCGGCTGAAGAAGATGCATAAGTATTGCCTGAAGCAGATTATATGCATAGAGATGTATCTGTTAGCTGTATTACTGATTAAACACATAGATTACACAATTTGYCCTTCCAGTAATATAGGGTAGTAGTGGCTCAGTCTTTCAGAAAAGTCTGACTGCTCCCATTAGTACCTGACAGGGAAAGTGACAAACCCATTCAGTATATGCAATTACACATGACCTTTCCAGGGGATTGGGTCTGATTTTGAAAACCAATGACTTCTTCTAAATGACAAATCTTTACTGCTGCAGTGTATTAGAAATACATTTCTGTGATCTGGGAATAAAACCTGAACAGGAATTGTATGATCACTTGAAAAACTGGGACCCCAGGATATACTCAAGATCAGCAATCCTATGAAAAAATTCATACCAAAAGCAGTGAAGATTCCTCTTCCTTATATTGCTTTCTACCTCCAGGATATATGGGCTGACTCAGCTGGGGAGGAGATATGTGCAGAGCAATTTGATTGCTTTCTTACAGCTGTAAAAGACATGGAATTTGTGACATAGTCCAATTTCTCTCTGTTTGTGGCTTCCATTCTCCATTACCRTTACACTGGAGGAGGATCTAATTTAAGATATTTTGTTCCCCATCCCTTGCAAGATTTTATGACACCCTCAGGTGTGCTGATTCAGCTGTGTGGTCTTGCTCTAAACCAGGCAAGTGTGACAAGCCATTTTAAGAGTAAAACACACTATATCTTTTTTATTTATTTCATTGGATCATTTCAGGAAATGTAGGTTATAGTAAGGTGACATAGCAAAGGAATTGAAAAGGGATTGTAATCTTTCCTGGGGAGCAAGCAACTGTGGAAACCAAAAAGGCAACACCCTGAAAATTTGCAACTAGTGCTGCTATGTTACTAATATAACATGGTTGTTTAACCAAGAGGAGAGGCTTTTTTGTACAAAATTCSTTCTTAGCACTTGTTATATTGTTTACATCACAGAATATACTTTTATAGTGTTCTACACAGGAGAGGGTTTTTTTGTGTGTGTGTGTGTGCGTTTCAAAGAACTAAGAGGAGAAAAAGTCTGACTCTTTCAAGTCTGAACATTCTTCTTGTCTGACTAGCAATAAGTTACAATCTACCTCTTCCTCTAATTAAAAAGAAAAAGTATCACTAATACAGAAATTCTCTTTCTGGATTGCTTTCTCAGAATTAATAAATACTGGCCCATCAAAATCAATGATATGTTAGTTCATAATAGCTGAAAATACAGTGCACTTTTRTAGTTAACTCTTTCTTATGCTACTCAGGTCTGTGTTTGCTGAGCTGTTTTCTCCCTTTCGGTTGCACAGTTTTGCTGAAGACATATATGCAGAAAAAGTTCTAGTCTTGAGAGTCTGTACTTTATTCTGAGTCCTTTARAAATTATCTTCTGTGACTCTTTTTTACATATTCTTATGATATAGAAGGATTTTCTTCTGACCCCATGTCCCCCTCTTCCCTTTAAGTAATTGAAGTCTGCAATGAGGTCTCCCCAGAGCTTTTTTTTCTCCAGACTGAGCAATCCCAACTCTCTCAGCCTGTCTTCAGAAGAGAGCAGCTTTATCCCTCTGATCATCTTTGTGGTTTCTTCTGGACCCACTCCAACATGTCCATGTCTTTTTTGTAGAGGACCTCACAGCCAAACAGGTGGGGTCTCATGAGAGTAGAATAGAGGAACAGAATCATGTCGTGATAAGAATTTGCCTTGTAAGCTATTGTTYAAAAAGTCTCTGAGCTTCCAGAAATGATCTTACTTAAACACAACAGAAAATTTTATGAGAACATCATTAAGAAGTAACAGGCAAAGGTATGCTAGAAGATTAGACAAGAACATCTGCATTGCACAGGGTATAAAACATTTCCTGGAGAAACACACTACACACTTATCATTCATGTTTCATACTRYTTGGGAGTTGCTGAATGGAAYGTGAATCTTGTCATAAAAGCAGAATAATATATATTACCATAAAAATAATCCTGAATATTCATATGTAATGAGAGATGAACCTGGGGAAGACATTTAAAGTAATTTTCTCTGTGGTGCCAGGTTTTGGGGTTTGAAGTGTATATTCTCATTTTAAAACATAAATTTCAAGATGTGATACAGTCTTAAACGTGGCCAGAGTGGAATCAGTTCTGTGAAGATGTATCAGTATCAAGCCTGAGGCTTGACCTGCAACCTCCCAGAGTGGCTTAATAACATTGTGAGACAGCTCCTTGGATATGTTTTGTAAAACAAAGGTCTTAATAAAAGACAAAACAACAAACAATACAGAAACAAAACAGAAGCCGAGCACAGGCRTCAGAGAAGCCCCTGACACCTTGCTAAGATGCCCCAAAAATCCCTGGGCACCTTTGTGTTCCTTTTAAAATACTTAATGTTTTAGGAGGGATAATTTGGCTTGCTGCCAATAGAAACACCTACAGATTTTGAGAAACTTTTCTAAAGCCCAACCAGTGCACCTGTGCTGGCACTGGGCCAATGCAGGTGAAAAGGACACAGAGCTTTCTAGCTTGGATTCCTTGTATGTCCAGAGGTAAACCAAAACTTTTTTCCTTAAATAGAATCATTTGCTTGGGTGTGGAAATGCACTCCTACAAAGATGTGCTAAAAGATGATCATTCTGAAGCACRAACCCAGTGAAACTAAAATTACAGAATACCAGTATATTACAAAATAAATGGTTTAGGACACAATGAAGCCAAATTTATATCTCAGTTTACTAAACCTTTTTAGAAAAACACAGGATCTAAGATCTGTGATTTGACTTCATGTTAGTACTCCHTAAAATCCTGTTTTTTCATGATGGATAAAAAGCCTAAAAAAACTGTGAGACAATACCTCAGTAGTTGATCAAACAACCTGGTATCATGAAGGTGCAAATTCCAGGTCTCATGACTATTGACTGATTCACAATGTACACTAGGAAAACTCTTGTTTAATATTTCTTATTTATGCTTTAAAATTATGTAGATAAAATTGGATTGCATTTCCAATTTTATTAAAGATCATTCAGTGTAAATAGCAATGCAAAAGATTAAAAAAATTACCAYGTAGGACAACAGTATGGATAATAAATAACATAGTTTTATGGTAAAAGTGATCTAGTTTCTTATTCTTCTGGGTCACTTCTGTGCCTTATTTCATACACTGAGACTTCTAATTCAGAATAAATGCAAAGTATGATAGTGAAATGCTGATATTTTCCAAAGTGAGTTGTATCTTTCTGCCATGAGCCAGCATATATTGCAGTTCCTTATGCTACAAACTACCATTCAGGGGTTTTCAAACCTTTGAAAACATGGCTGATGTTTTTCATGACAGATGGTGCAAACTGGTGTTTATAAATAGGCACTGGAGAGTCAATTAATATGTACTCAGGAAACAAGAAATAGAGGTTTATAATGCAAGGTCAATGTCTCTTGTTCCCTATTGATTTTTCTTTCTATTGATTCATACCATTGATAGTGCTTTTCTTGTAACCTGTTCTCAAGATAGCCTACGGTGTCAAGATGAAAGTGCCTTTCTCTGTCCTTTTAAAAACATGAGATACATGGTCACATCTTCACAAGAACTACGTCTCCACAGCAAGTTTGCCCCATGTGTGATTGTTTTCAGTGGCATAAAGATTTGATAAAAAACTGATGATGATCAAAAGATTTGATCAAAAACATAATTAACATTGCTTTAACAATACTCTACATTTTGCAAAATATCATAGTGCCCTTTTAATATTTGAAGAATATCCTCCTCAACTTTCTCTAACTCTGAATCTGGCTTTTATGAGCATTTGAAAAAAATAATGAAGATTTGAGTGTGGTTGACAAAGAAAGATGGAATTTCATTACAGTTAATGAGATTTTTCTATCYATGTTCATAATTTTTTCAAGCAATTATCTGCACTAAAAAGCTGAGTAAAACTCTCTGCACAGAATCAGAGAAGGGGTTGGGTTGGAAGGGACCTGAATGACCATCTAATTCCTTCYATGAGCAGGGACATTTTCCACTAGAATAGGATCCTCAAAGATCCATCCAGCCTGGCTTTGAATACTTCCAGGGACGAGGTAGCCAAAACTTCTCCAGGCCACTTCTTCTGATGCCTCACCACCCTCACAGCACAGAATCTCTTCCAGGTATGTAAACCAAGCCTACCCTCYTTCAATTTGCAGCCAGTCCCTCTTGTCCTGTCACTACCTGCTCTACACRGAAGCATTCAAGGCCTGGGGACAGAAATATCTTCTTTTCTTGTAGCCATCTAGTGTAAGTTTTAGGAAGTCCACATCAAACAAAAAAATAAGAGTGTAAGACCTGGGCAGTAAGTTTTACTGCCATGGGAAATAACATGTACACAGCATTAGGAGAAGCATGAGGCTTTTAAATACAACGAGAACTGCTCTGCCAAATCATAAAAAAGAAAAAAATAAAGCGTGAAGTACAGGCCAATGACCTTCATATTTGGAAAATGTAAACATCTCCCATTGCAAAAATATAAGGCCCTTTGAGAGATTTCTGATGTCTTTGATTCATCATTTTGCCATGACACACAGTTATGACAGTTGTTGTAGGCAGGTAAACAACCCTAATCTTTTGAGGTGTCAGTAAAACTGACAGTATTTATAAGGAGTTGTATCCTTTTCTTGCACTCCAACTTTGATTAAAAATTCAAGGATATTTTCAAAGCTTTGAAACAAATGTTGGAGGAAGAAGTTTACAAAAGATCTCTAATTTTAGATTATTAATTTTTCATTGTTTTCTGTTTTCAGTAAACCCACTAGGTCTGAAGTCATATGACATAATTTTAACGATCTAAAATTAGGTTTCAAATTAATTATATTTTTCCTCACACTGGCAATCAACAAGAGAAGGCATACACCCCAACTAAAATAAATATCTAAAAATACACTGTAGATAACTATTCCACTTTCCATTTTTTTATCTTATGTGTCTATTTTGCATTCAATATTAYTGAATTTCAGGTTGATTTTTTCCCTTCATCTTCCAGAGAAGTCCCTGAAATATGTGTTTTTAAACTAGTAATATTCATGGTATGTCAATCCATTTCCATCAAATCATCCTGAAAATTTCGTGTAGCCTTCAAATTTTTGCTTTCTTTAGTTTTGTTTTTGATCATTTTTTGTTTTACAACATGCCAGCTTAAATCRTGAGTTAGGAAATTGAACTCTGACTCCATGTACTGTCATAATGAAGCTGCCCTGGAGCACAGCAGATGCCTTCTGGCAGAGCAATACAAAAACTCCACRTAGACATATCAGAGGTGCAGTGTCCAACATACACACACAGGCAGGCTCAAAGTTCTCACTTTAATTGGAAGCTCCTACATTAAGAGTCATATATTTGAGCAAACCTAATTAGTTATTACCATTTATTTTKAAGAATAATTTAGGGCATTGATCATGACAAATAAACATGGCTTCTTGACAGCTGTGAAGCTCTTGAAACAGCTCTTGTTCTTCATTGTTAGTAGGTCTAGAAGCTTTTGAGTTTAAAGGCCATGCTTACCTCTGTCAAACTTAGAATTCATTTACATTTTAAAAATAAAGTGGCTTTAAAAGTTCTATACTGCTGCATGTTCATTTTTTAATGTTACTAATATCACATCCAAAAGTAATTATTGTTCTAAATAGGCAGAGTGTATATGTTAAACRCTGCTTGCATCAATAGTTGCAAAACAATACAAATATTCTCTTTTCTCTTTATCCAACCCCTCATTCTTTGAAGAATTTTCATCTTGGTCTGGTTTGTATTTTCCAGTTGGATGAAGAGAACTGCAGGTAAGAGTCTTTCATTAGAGTCATGTCTGGTTTAATTAATCTTTAATTATTGTGCAAAACAAATGGAAGGATAGCTTCGATCAGCAAATTCATTTGCCACATTTATCAACTAGCTGATCTTTATCACCCACCCAGATGACAGTAAATCAAATGCACACCCCTTTTCCATTCATGAAGCAAATGATTAAAGTGTCCGTAAGAGTCCCTATCCTAACTAAATCTAATTGTGTGTGAATAATCAGTTAAGTTGTGTGATGAATGTGCCATCATAGAATCTAGTCCATAACCAAATCATATTTTGAGTAATACTTGCTTTAGAAGGAACACTCTTAACTTGGGTCTTCAGGTGTTTCTTTTTCTTCCTCCTTTACTGATAGATAAATATGTGTCATATTAATTACGTCATTTTGCCTTACTTTCTCCTTCACTTTTATATCAGCTTCAGGGCTTACTTTCACTTGAGCTTTAAAATTGAAACAAATCCCAAACACATATATATATCTTATTAAAAATCATCTTAAGCACAAGAAGTATTACTGTATTTCACTACAAACACTTTACCAGYCCAAACGGATTTTAAATATTTTCCATTGCACATATTTGATTCTTAAGATCATTTTTACTTGACTAAATATCTCTTCAACTCAAAATGAAGAAAACAATATCATAATTGTATTTGTTTATTGTAGAATATAAATGGCACGCATTCTCCTTCAGAACACATTTCTTGACATCTGCTATTCTTAAATATTTACTAACCTCTTCTTTTTTCACCTGGACTTCTATGATATCGTATTTAAGGTTTCATGAGACTTTTGTTCATGGACAAAATTTCATTTAGTAGACTTAAATAAGGATTTCAAACCTTTAAGGATGTTTTCATCAGCATGTAATTAAATAATGAGGAACTAATATGACAAATAGGCATCTGACCTTAACTAATACCACAGTATTTAACTTTTTTCAAGTTTACATATATAAAACAAGATCTTTTTCCCTACTTCTCATCCTAGAAATAGTTTAACAGAAATTTTTGTTGACCTAACACATTAAAAAAAGAACAAAAATTTTGTAATTAGTTATATTTATTTGGTTACCTAAAACCAAAGAACTAACTGTGAGGGCCTTGAAATCACTGAGAAGTAAAAAACTTGAAAAGGAAAAAAAAAATTTTGTTGGATCTTTCTATATATGGAGGTGGAAGAAAGAAAATAGGATTCACATATGTTGTTTGTCGAGGCTGGGCCTGTCCCACTTCAGGGACAGAAAGAAAGCAGGCACACACCACGGCAGTGAGGGACAAACTCTCTACTTTACTTTATTTACAAATCTAACTCCTTTATACATTTGTACAGAGGTCCAGAGATTGGCTACAGAGATCACCACCTCTCAACCTGGATGGTGGACATCACCATCAATCATTTCTTCTCTCAGAGGAGAAGTATGCAAACATTCTAAGAATAGACATGGTTTTCATGAAGCTGCGTGAGAAAGTTCTACAGAAAGACAAAAAGGCAGAAAACTCAGGGCAACACACATACACCCTTTAAAAATGTATAATCCCAATGTACAGTAGTGTCCTGGTTTTGTTTTTATTTGTGTTGTTGTTACTGTCATTGTTATTAATCATCATCATCATTCAATAGGGACAATCTATTTGGAAGATGCCCTTGGTGGCAATGCAGTTTTATTAACTGCCACTTTCAGCCATGGTAATGATATGTTTGGGTATACTTATCTGAAACAGATTCTGTAACTATCAATGAAAATGCACCCATTGGATAACAAAGTAAATCCCTCAAGAGCTTCAAGACCTTCAAGAGCTACCCTTGTTTAAATCTTCTCCATATCTGGACTTCAGGCATATTTCAGATGACTGGATGCCATCCAGTGCCACCCTGCTGGGTCACCAATGATAGGTCTCATGTCCATATGCACAAAAGTAGACAAAGAAATAATGAAAATGTCTTACTCTGTCCCTAGGGCAAATATAGTCACAAATGAAAATTCAAATATATATTCAACTGAATTAAAAAGATGCTTCATTAACTCAAATTAAGGGATTGTTTATTCTCTGCAATCTGGAATCATTGTAATACAATTTGATTTGTGTGTGAGTGTGAATGTAAACACTTATTTCAAACTAAAGACTTTCAGATTCTCATTACTGAAGTATTTAATGGGACAGTTTACCAGGCTTTTTTTTAACTGCTATGAAGTGATCTCATTAAATTATTAAGCAAGTGGTTTAATTATGCCAACTTTCACATCTAACTGAAAAGCAGATGTTTTATTGGAAAACATAATGCTTCATGAGAGCAATATCTAGCCACATAGTCACAGATTGAGACCTAATGACAGTTTAAAGGCTAAAGACATTTGGATACCAAAACACTCTAGTCMCAGATTTACACACTTTTACAAATTATAGGATTTCCTGGTTTGTAGGAGAGAAGTAGGAAGAGTCACTGTGCTGTATGTGGTCCTGGACAGGTCATAAGTTTTCCTGATCTTCCTTCTGCTCTCTGGGTTCTCTAGAGGTAGCAGAGAAAATCTTGGCTCCCAGTCACCTGCCCCCAGAGTCTGTCAGGTACTCTGAGTATCCCTGACACTCTGCATTCTCATAAATTATAGCATTAGATAGGAAAACCTTGTTAGTGAGTAGATCATTAAAATTATACTTTCTTTTTCTTATTTGCTGTTGTCATTTTTTGGCACACACAGTCTGTTCCAAACACATCTGGTCACATTTGCACTTGTTATTGATCAAAACTTTGTTTGTATAATTTCATTATTTATTTTTTTGAGCACACCAAAACTATTCTTTTGCATGAGGCATCTGGCTGATCTTATTTTATCTACTGCTATGAAAGCAAAACTTTTACAACCTGTACTAGCAATGCCTGACTTGTTAATTGCTACAAGTATTGGTGTGTCTTCCTTATGCAGGAAGGTAGCAGATAAACAGGTAATATAGGTCCAACTGTCATGGCCCTGTTTGAAAGATACCAATGAATGAGTCACTTTTCTTGTCAAGCTTAATGAAACATATACATATGTCTGTTCTCAACAGAGGGAGAAAATGGAATTAACTTGTTGTCTTCTCAAAAATAGAATGAGACTCACAAAAAATTGATGGATTTCATATGAACAGACAGGGAAAATCAAACAATTCTTATAAGGATCCCTTACAAGTATTTTGAGAGAAATGTCTTTAAATTGGTAAACAAATTAACAACTGCTTTGTGATACCATGAACACCATCTGCATGTAGCAGAGATTCCCAACAACCTGCAAAAAAACTGCCATATTTCCATCATCATCTTTCCCTTAAATCAGAGTATTTGGTGGAGGGTGTGTGTGGGGGGTATCAGTTAGTTTCAATATAATCTGAGTCACTGAGATCAAAATCTTTCTTTCTCTGTAGAGGAAGATTGCGTTTGCCTTTCTCACAACAGATAAAGGTTCAAACTTACCTARGAGAAAAAGTAATTATTCAACAAGGAGTTGGGTGCTTGGGTAAGCTGCAATAAAATTAATAGTGAGTCCCCTACAGAAAACCAGGAAATGGATCTCCCCTATGGCCTCTTTCCTGAGTGTTGTTTTCAGGGAAAGGAGACCACTCACTTGTCCTTTAACCCTTTTCTGAATAAAAGAAAGGACCCAAGCTCAGCTGAGAATTATCTCATTCAGGTGCAGTCCTGACCTGTGCTATTTCAATTACAAAACTTAACATAGGGCTCTGTTGAACTGTAGCCCTTGTAGAAGTTCTTTTCTTTTCTCCTTTTTCTTGTTTTTTATTGGTCACAGGAAAAGGTGATGCACACATTAAAGCATGCATATGAAGACTGAATTCTAGAAATATGGGAGAAATTAYGAATTCCATGACAAAATAAAAATGAAAAAAAATATGTATGTTGCTGGGGGAAAAAAATGTATCTGTGTCTCTTACCATATAAAACAAATAGAGTTTCAAGCTTACAGCAGGCACTCAAAGGTTGTGATCTATGGTGATATRTCTACACAGACATTTTGCAAATGTTCACATTATAGTTTCTGAATAGCAATYGGATATCAGTCTCTGCCAGAGCAGTATTGCCCTACTGTATTGCTTTCATGTAATAACAGTGAGCTGAAATAACCACTGGGAGTCAAACTCAGGCAGCTATATCTGTGTTTTCACTCATCCTGTTACATTATTTCACAGAGCTGGATGGGAGTAGGAGGGTTGGAAGAGTTAAATACCCCAATACRACAATTTGGGCTGTCTTCCACTTTGGAGGTGGCTCTTCCCTAAYTCAACTGGATCATGGGCAGAGAGCAACCTCAAATCCACACCACAGGAAGAGTAAGTCAATCTGTAAAAGGTTATGTGAACATGCAAATATCAAAGCGTTTAAACCTTTTACACAGAATAACATAGTTTCATATAATGATGTATATAACCTATATGACTGAAGTAAAAMATTATCAGAAGTGTAACCAGAGGAGTAGCTTTGACTTCTTTAAGTGAAGAAATATGTTCAAATACTATTAAAGAATATGTTTGATACCTCTGTACCCACAGCTTCTGAAAAATAATGTGTTTTTCATAGATAACTGTTCTTAAGTGCAAAAGAGGCTTTCATGAAAACCACTTAAAAATAAGCAAGTTGTTCAAAGCAATTGGTAAGTATTGAGGTTGAAAATGACTGTATGAAACTTTGTTTGTGAACTACTTTGTTGGTACAATTAAAAAAAATATAAGCAGGATATGATTGATGGTTCTATATCATTCCTTTTCATTAGTTTTGCATAAACGTTGCAATTACATAAGGAGAGGCACAGAAAAATTATGCTTAGTGTATGCAAAACTGCCAGAAACTAGGCATTATTTTCTTCAGAGAGATCCTTCAGACTGACATTCTTAGCATGGCTACTCCCTCACATCCACCTTCATCTTCTTCAGGACTGGGGAAGAAAACAGCAAGAGCAAAAGCAATAACACTCATGACTGAACATAAGAAAGGTTCAATAAATGAAGGACTGAGGGGAGAAAAAAACAAACAAACATACAACAACAGKTACTCACCATCTCGGATAGCAGATCAATGCCCAGCCAAACTCTAAACAACTATCCTGGAAAATGGTTATTATGATTGTGCAGGACATCACACCCCATGGAACCTGCCTTTGGTCAGTTCAGCTTAGCTGTCTCAGCTCTTTCCCATCCCATAATCTTTCCCACATGTAGCGTAATTGCTGAAGGAGCAGATTGAGTAGAATGAGAAAAAGGCTCGTCATCAAGCACTGCTCAGCCACAGCCAAAACATTGGTGTGTTACCAACACTGGTTTACTCTCATATCCAAAATTATTAAGAAAGTTAACTGCATTCCAGCCAGAACCACTACAGTCAGAATGTGGTGAAATGCCTTTTTGTAAAAAAACACCTTTTGCATATTGCCATCAGCAATTAAACTAGTTAAAAGTTGGGGGGTGGAGATGGGTATGAGGTTGGGTTTTTTTTGTTTTGTTTTGTTCTATGAAAGACAAGAAACAAGTGGTACATTCTACTAGCCAACATTAAGGATMATTCTATTCAAATTACCAGGATTGTTGATTCATCACAATAGTTCTGTCAGATTATATCAACCAGAACGGGTCTTGAAGACAGGTACAGTAATGAAGTGATGTTGATGAATAAATTATCTACTCTAGAAATAAATAATCAAACATGAAAAGCTTTTTGACATACTCTTTGACAGGAAASAAAATATTATGTGATGATTACACACCAATTCAATAGAAGCAAAAAACTGAACTATAAAATATTTAACAAACCAATCTGAGTGAAACATGCCCAGTCTCACTGGTCTATGTGAAAAACTGAATTACTGTCTCTTCAAATTAATCAGAGATACTTTGGTATGCTCTTTAAATCGGAAGGTCACTTTAAAGATGACAGGCAAGAGTTCTTTCTGTTTGGGCAAATATTTGAACTTACTATCTTGTTGTATTTATATAAAACTGTATGCATTGTCCTTGTGTAAGTACTTTTTTTCTGTGACCTTTTCAAGCATATAGCAAATAAATCTTTCCGTAGCTTTAAAGTGGCTGTCATAACAACACCACAGGGCTGTAGGCATGCTGACTAACAATTTCAAAACAGTCTAATCAATTTCAAAGCATTTTTCTTTGAAATTAATACTTGTTGGTTTGAAATGACTAATCAGATTTAATAGTTACAGTTGGGGCATTTTACTATCTTTCCCAGGTATATTTCAATATAGTTTCATAAATAAGAAAGCTGTATCAGTTTTTATTAAGATAGGTTTAAAGTGAACAGTTGCATTAAGGAAAGGGCTCATGCTGATAGTATAACATTTTCTATGAGATTTGTTTTTGTAGTTTTGTTTTTCTCTTAAACCCTAGGAATTAGGAATTATTGCAGTAAATTAAAGCAGACTTCCCATCAGAGGAGTGCCTAGGTAAGAATGCAATCTCTRTTTGAAAGTCATTATCTTTAACAGAAAGGTTCATATGATTTTTACTCCAGCCAGGATTTCCAACTCAACCCAGAATCTCAAATTCAGGCTGCATACTTTCTCTGCTCTGGCCCAAATAAGGTTTATGCTCAGTTTCAGGGGTCCTGGTGATGTGTTGTCTAGAATTTGGAGACAACCAGGTTTGAAGCACTTAGGCAAGCAGTGAGAGAGAGAATACAGGGAAAGAATTGTCATAATGGTAATTTCTCTAAGCATATTTAAATCTTAAATATAAAATTGTTTTCTTCTGTGTCTTTGTGGAGCATTCACACCTGAGTCATGCTGCAGGACAGCTCCTTCTACTTGTGATCATTAAGAAATTTTACCCAAAAAGTGAGTCTTCCTCCTGACTTGATTCTGATTGGAAAAGTCCGGGGTAAAAACTAATAATAGGATACTATCTRTACTGTGACATGGATGGTAGGATTATTTGATACTGTCTTCATGTATATGTGTGTGCATGTGTGACTGAATCAGTAATCCTAAAGTATGTATTTAAAATTAATTACTTGTTCTGAAAAAAAAAGTAAGTCAAGAAAACCAGCTCTGTTGAATTCAATTATACTGATTGTCAATAATCTGACTTATTTATGGTTTGATTTTTGAGGTTGTCATGTGTAGATCCAGGAGATGGAGTTGATGATCCTTGTGAGTCCCTTTCAACTCAGAATATGATTCCATGTATAAGTGTGTGATTATAATTCTGATCTAATTCAGGATTCAATATGGCTAACCCATGAACAGCACCACGTGTCTAAGAATAAAATGGTAAAATAAAATAGAACCAATCAATTCTTTGGATATTCCTTGGTGTCAGCCTTACACCCCTTAAAAGGCCTGGTATGAAGAATTCTGCCTGGTGCACATTAGGTAAAGAAACCACAATGAGATACTTGAAATCCAAACAGATTTGTTTAGCTTCAGGTTGAAAGCAGTGCAAGAATGCTGTACATAAAAATGTATGCATTGCAAGCATTTATTTACATCATAACATAAACTCTATGATGCACCATTAGTTACTAAATAGAATATGCATAAAAAACTTAAATATTAGTCCACTGTGGCCAGAACATTATTGGGTAAAAGCTAAAGCCTGTTGTGATGTACCAGGGCACTGTGAGGGCTGGTGTCTCTCATGGASCAGGTACCTGGAGTGAAAGAGCCTCCCAACAGGATATCAGGACAGGGCTCCACRGCTGATCCCATTCCCAAAAGCCAAAGCCAGGATGGACCCTGGCTGGGGGTCCCTGYTCTGCCTGCTTCCAGCCAGGGCACAGAGCAGTCCAGGAGCCYGCTGAGGGAATAGGGCATCTCCCTGGGGATGGAGATGGGCCAAGGATTAGTCCAGCATTGATCCAGGATTGTCCTGCTAGGGCATTGCTGGGACAGGGACTGAGAGCTCCAGAGGGGAGGAAAAGAGGTCCTGGGACAGGGACAGGAGACAGTGCAGGAGGCTCCAAAATGTCACTTTCTTGGTGGTGATTAAGACAAATCTCAGTCTTGATCCCACATCATTAATCATGATTAATCTTGATCCCACATCATCCACTTACATCATTAATCCCAAGATGGCAAACATGATGATTCTTTCACTGTAAAAAAAGTAGATTAGTAAAAACTAGAGGACCAGTTAGGATAAGGAAATTTATCAGAAGCAGTTTAGCTGAAATTGGGACACCCATGTTTTGTACTGAAAAAGGTGTCAGAAGAGCTTTGGAAAAGCATYTTGTATTCCCAGATCAGAACAATAGAAGCTCACAAATGTACCACCAGAAATTCTTATGTAGTCTTCAAGCTTCTAGCTATATCACTCAATATAAAAATAAGCATAARGCTATACTATTTTAAAATTCAAGAGAGTTGCTCTAAATTGATTATAGTAATGGGGGGGATTTAACTTAGTAGGGAGACATTCAGCTGGAATAGCCAAATTACTATGACTACTTCTAATGATGACCTAAATGGTCAGCAACCTGCCAAAGAATGAAAATTAATTCTATATGTAAGAATTTTTATCACAAATTACGTGGTTTAGGTTGTTTTAAATGAAGGAAAATGTCCCTAGCAGTTTGTAAACCAATTCTTCCTTCCTTGATAGAATTCTGTGATGTTGAGCATTAACTGAAGATCCCTTCAGTGGACAATAGGTCTGATTCTCTAGTGCATTGTTCCTTCTGCAGCTAGTAATCTGAAGTTTTACATTTAATTTGGAAAAGCAAAATGTTCCTAATCTGCATTTTTCAGATGTGATTACAGGAGTAGAATATCAGAGGTGGTTTTTTTGTGTTCTCTTCATGAATAGAATAGTATGATTCTGTATTTACTCTGTGGAAATGTAATGTGGACCTGATTTTCTATCAAATAGTTTTTATACCCCTGGAATGAAGCTAGTTCTGGAAAAAAAGGTGGAACAAATGTAGCTCTCCAAACCACCTTAATTGTATTTTGAYCTATGTTTACTATACTGGGCTTTTCTAACGTGGAGACAAATGTGTTTCTTTTCATTATTTTGATTAGTATTAATTCAAATATGCTGAATTAAATGGCTTTATTCCTTATGCTGTTAAGTATCACAAGCAAAAATGAGTCTGTTAGGAATAGATTTCCAGCACACTGGGTATTATTTAGCAATTAATAGTTCAAAGCTAGTAACTCATCTTTCTGTAATTTGCAGCACCTGGCAGTGAGCTGACTTTGGACTTCTTCACATACTTTTTCCATATTATTAACCAAAGCCAGAAGTCACAGTTTCACAGCAATTGAACCAATGCCCAGAAACACTGTAACAGACATTAGTCATAAAAAAAGTGTTACTTTGAAATACTTTGGTTATATTTAATTCCTTCTGTTTTTAAAAGAATTCAATAAACCTCTCTGCAGATTACTCTGGAGGGGAAGAAACACTAGAGCATCACTTCATGTCTAAACAGATCAAAGCCATTTTGCAAATGAACTTTACAATATGAAGRTTTGAAATGTATGATGGTAGAGTTCAAACTCAATAACATTAGGATAGAAAGCTGCATGGTATGRTCCATAGATTTTACAGTCCAGGTGACATAGAAGAATTCTGCATTGTAATAAAGAGGGACCAAAACTTCATATAGTCCAAATCAGCSAAATAGAAAGGAAAAACCTGTCAGACGAAAAGGAGTCTCACATCTTATGTTAGTCATCCTCCACATGAACCAGTAGCTTTTTGAGGACACATTTCTCTGCGTGATGTAGAAATTTGTTGTCCACTTCTCAGCTCCCCATGCTTAAAAATCATTCCTGCCTAAACTTCAGCCGAAGGAAGATCCTTAATTAAAGTGGTAAAGGAATACGGAAATGAGATTTTTCTATTCCCCATTTTAACATCTTCCCATCTGTAAAGTAAAATATTCTTCAATGTAACAAATACAATGAGGAATTTGTATTATAATCACAATTTTGTAGAACAGTTACACAAGAAGCTATAATCAAATTTCATTGAAACAGTTTGAATGCATTACACTACCCTGAAAATCTTAGTGAGAAGGATGGAAGAATGCCTTCCGGCTAAAAGATGACAAATCAGTTAGATAACTGGGACTCCTACATGCACTTCTATTTCTCAACTCTTCACATCTGCAATGCAAGTTAAAGTGGAATCCTTCAAAATTGTACAAAACCCCCACCTTTTTGACTTTTTTTTCTTCTTTGTGTAAGGCTATTTGTTATTTAAATAATTTTTTTACACCATCCAATCTCAGTACCTACGAAAACCAGAAAAGGCWGTACATTATTAACCTGAACCAAATACAGGAAAATATTTAGGCAATATCCTGTGAAATGTTCTGTTCTCTCCAAAGACTAAGGATTTAAACTGTCACAGTGTTTAAACTGGTGTTCACTGGAAAAAAATTTGACTGTTGCAGGTACCAGGATATGAGGGGGGTAACAGGCTCTGCAGCCTCTTCCCCCAACTCCTAGGAGTTTGTGTTCAAAATCAACTCTGATTTTKCTCACCTGTATAACATGGGATCAGWCTGCTGTGAAAATATAAGCTATGAGGGTTTGAAGAGGGAGCCTTGTCTATGGTCTCTTTCCTCTTTTCTTGAAAGCTGTATTAAACTCAGGCCCTTGACCTATGTCCATGTGAGAGTTTTGTGGCAGCTCTGACTGCACCTGGAGTTGCACCCCACTGTCCCTGGCCTGGCCTGGCTGACCTGGCTCCCTGGCCATGTGTCACACCCTGAATTGTCACTAAGGACGTGGCTGGCAATCACAGGTCTGTTGGCTCACCTGGGTCACTGCCGCTGATCATCTTCTCTTCTTGCACGTGTGATGTG
This sequence comes from Mixornis gularis, assembly GCA_003546035.1. Taxonomy (NCBI): domain Eukaryota; kingdom Metazoa; phylum Chordata; class Aves; order Passeriformes; family Timaliidae; genus Mixornis; species Mixornis gularis. The sequence goes on along the minus strand of QVAJ01000049.1, from coordinate 2,480,782 downwards.
TAATGGTCTCACAGTGCTAGAGCTGCTGYCCTGCCTGCTGCAAATCCAATCCTTGGCTCCCTTCTCCATGCATATCAGCACAGGCTTGCTGTTAGCTGCCAGTGAAAAGCTCATCTAGTGGATTAATGGTTTTGTAGAACACTGAATTTATTTTAAAATAGGGTATGAAATGTTATTTTCCCTTTCTTTKTGACTTTGAGACTGACACAAAGATGACCTGTACTGCACACTGAAAGTTCCTATGTGTCAAAATAGCTGGCAAATTTTCCCAGATTCTCCTACTAGTATATTCCTCTTTTTCTATTTTGTTAATTTTGAAGTAAAATAAATAGTGCTTCATATACACCATTCTTGTTGAGCTAATGGGAATACATATTTGATCTTGCTTGAGACACCAAATATGGCATGACCTTGGGAGACAGGGTTAGATTTAAAWCAGTATTTTATTTCTGTAACGTGTTTATTCCTATTCCTATTTACAGGTCATTGGAAAATTGCTAAACCCCTATATTTTTCTCCATCAGAAAAAAAAAAAATGAAACTAAATCCCTTAGTAAATCCCTTAGTACAGACTGGATTTTCTTCAACAAATATATTATTTCAGACATAGAAAAGTTCCAGTTAAAATTGAAGAGCATAAGAAAAGAACTACAYAGGAGAGTCTTGGCTGCAAACCCCTCTGATGACCCCAGGATACCTCCATCACAATTTCCCTTTTATATTCCATCTTTGTGCCTAATTCATCAGTAATCTCTTTTTTCAGYATTTCATCTTGCTGGCAACTTATGTGTATATAGAAATAAACATGTATTTGTCCACTATAAGACTGAACTCAGAATTAAATAACTTTTTCTCATGSAGGGTATAAAAAACTTAGCTAATCCAGTTTGTATTTCTTTATTCACATAAAGATGAACAGCACCAAAGAAGAGACTAAATGAGACTGTTATATTTGCCAAACTGTTATCTATCACTTTGGGGAAGTGAAACATTGTCTTCCTTCACATGAAATTACCCCAMATCTACTCTCTATTTCTAGTGCCTTCTTTTGCCTTGTGTCTTGAGGAGGAGCAGCAGTTTTTGGCTTTGGTTTAGGGTTTTTTTTCAGTGAAGAATATGATGACTTAAAATGTGTGTGTCAGGTTAAGTGTTTAGAACAAAACAACCAACACCATAATTTATTCTAGCAAGCAAATTATCTGAAATAAGAGTTAGATATAACTTCAGCATGGCATAGATTTTTGCTGACCTAAATGTTCATCCAAAAGTTAAGTCATTAGTTAAACTTGGTTTTCTTTGACTTCAGGATTGCTGCAGAAATGTAGGCTGAAAATGGAGCAAATTTAATGTTTTGCAGAGATCAGGAAGATGAAGCAAATCTAAMATTTAGCATTGAATCTAAAAAGCAGGAATATTCATCTAGACCTCCCTGATAGGAGTCCTCTTTTGTTGGACTTGATGTAGTTCTATGGAATTGAGATCACACACCTCCCAGTGTCTAGGCCTTTAGACATCACAACATTTCCACCAGTGTRTTAAACCAGGCAGTAATACTTGCAGCTATGGTTTGTTTGCCTTGGGTCTTTTAGCTTCTTTCATCTCTACTTCCTCTGATTTCTGTGACTTTTGGSTTGTTATTTTCATTCTTCTGTGATATTATTTTGACATAGTTTCCATATCCTGGGAATATATTCTGTGAAAAATTTTCACGATGTTATGCAAGAAATGGCCAGAGTTTTGTATCATTTCAATGGTAAATTTATTAAGATTATAAATAAAAGTTGACTCAAAAAAGTGTGCAATATTTATTGCATATATATATGYATCTGATTCCTCTCATAGTGAAACAGAAAAGTTTTTGTTTTACTTTTATGAGGAAAAAGAACAACACTGTATTAAGTGCATGTTCATTTGTMTCTCCATTTGTTGCCAGTGCAGAAGCCTCTGACACCTCTTAATTAGAAATGTAYACACCTCGATATTCTTACACTTACTAATTTACCTTCAAAATATAAAAGTATTCATTTCCTTAAAAACATGTACTTACATATTGGCAAGAATGTAGTGGTGACCAAGGACCAGGTGGTGCCTTCCAGGACTGTAGATATCAGTGCTGGCCATGCATCAACTCTGTAATCTAAGTCCATTCATGCAATATATTCTGTGTGTTAGTTAAACACTAGTACCAAAGRTTAATCAGTTAATTTAATAATTTTATTTTTAAAATTTCTGATTTTTCAGTCTTAGCACTCCTCACATCAGGCTCAAATGTGACAGCATATGTTGTCACATTTGTATGTATCTACATTTATTTAGGCGTATATATATATGTGTGTACATATTCATATATAGAGATTTCACATCTGTAAGAGATCTCTTTCCCAAGTCACTATTAGTCTTCTTAAGACTCTTTTCAAGCTGTGATCCAYGTTCAGTCCTCTTACAAGGAAGAGAATACTCCAGGGTTTTTTTACCATACTGCATCTTTTTGCTCTTGAAGCTCATTATCTTTCCACAAAACTCTTCTACATGCCTCAAAATTTCTTTGAAGATGGAAACACAGAGCAAGTATCTAGAATCTGTAATTTCTTTTGAGCTTCAAAATGACCATAAAAAGAGATTTTTCATKATGTTAATTTTAATCCTCTTTCTTCCTACATAGAAAGCAATGAATGAACCTGTTCTTAATCTTTTAGTTTGCTTTTAGATGTAATTTATTGATTTTTAAAAACACATTCTGAACAGAGCTTTAGTCCAGTTAAAATATTGATGAGAGATGGAAACAGGATCATCTGCCAGTTGCTTATATAAAAATGTTTATAATAAGTAGTAAACAATGATTAAATAAAATCATATTTTCCGTTGATGTGTTTTATGTTTGGGGTTTTTTTTCCTTGTTTCTGTTTTACGGCATGCTATTAAAAAAACTTTTAAAATTCTGAGTGCTGAAGGGTGTTWATGCCTTGTTATCCTGCCCACAGCAGTGTTTTTAGCATAGTTTGAGCTATGTTCATTTGCAATGAGTTGTTGGGTATTGTAAGATATGTATTGTAAGACTGTTTATTAAATAATGACATTCATATTGAATTTTTAGAACAGTATTTTACTGACTGTGATTGTTGTAGAAATGTGCATGACCATTCTCGGAAAAAGAAACAGATGGAAATTGCATTTTAGAGTTTATTTTGTTTTGATTGTGATTTTTAAATGTTTACGGTCTTTAATGAGAATTTACATGGTCTTTGACAGAATACAGGCCAAGCATATYCTGTGCAAAAATATTTAAATTAATGGTTTATAGGCAATATAATTTCATTTATATTATACATAGAAAATATTAATGAAGAATGAACTACAAATTATTTTTTAGAAATATTGTAAGATATTGTCTAAGCTCCAGTGCAGATATTGTCTATGGTCCTTATGGTATTCTTTAGGTGGGTGTACTGTGCTTAGTAAATTATTTTTAATATTTTTAATACATTTAAATTGTGACCTAGTGAATGTTGTTGCTACAAAATTGCAGGAAGCCTAGCAAGTTTTGAATGATTTGAGTATTTTCAAGGAAACAAATAAATTTTTCATTAATTTTCTCATTTGCTTCTTTAGAAGAGCTAAATACACCAGACTAATACTTACAGTTTATTTAAGAAGTGTCTGTTCCATATAAACAGTAGACAGTTTATTTAGCAAGTTCCACCAGATTAATCCTTAATTGCTTACTCATAAGGAGATAATTTATTAAAATATTATTGTTTTCYATTCAGTTTCTATTCTGCGTGCATGGGGAAAACTTAACTTGTTGTAAGTGAGGGAGTTTTTTAAAGYATTTAATTCATCACTGATCATCTTGGCTGCTAGGCTGGAAATTTGAGTTATGTAACACTTTAGACATGAATGGAATATTTATAATTAAACAAGCACATTAAAAAAATGATTAATTAAATACTCTAGGCTTGACAATAAAGACATATTCTACAATCCAAAGTTAAAATATTTTTACTGATTACAATTTTAAATACTTTCATCAACACCTATTGAATATTTGATTAATCATTTTCTGAAACATAAAGTAAGAAATTTGTTATAGATTTGAAAAATTTATATTCCTCTTTTTTCTCTTTTATTTTTCCTAGTACTAAATGTATGAATATGGGTTGATTGCAAATTAAATTATTTTACCAGAACAAGTTAACACATTCTTATTAGGTGAAACAAATATTAGATTTATTACATAAGTAAATACAATAAGTAAAAGGCAGTCTTGAAAATATTTAAAGAGAAATACTTTCTTTCTCCCTTGTCTTTTATTTAAGTCMTTTTTTTATTATTATTTTTAATTTTAAGTATCTGATGTTTCCAAATTAACTTTTAAAGGAAMGTGAAGGCTGAAAAATAGGACTCATAACTCATTTTGTCAAGCTGATAAAAAATATATTTATAAATGAAAAGAAACAGCAATAAATTATTACTTTTTTGATTGATGGATTACATTATGTTGTTCAGATACAGTAGGGTATAAAATAAATCTTACTTTAATAACTGCTCTGTTGGATATTATAATAAATTTTCTAATTAGATATATGTATATGGCTTTTACTACCAGAAGTGCGATTAACTCTTAACATACCGAGAAAACGTTATCTATGTATACTTTGAGATCTCAKGAAATGCCAAACAGGATTAACTAAACTTTTTGACAAATTAAAAGTCTTGTTTATACTTTTTTACATTGTATATAACTTTTACAGCAATCAAGGTGAAGTCTTAAAATGCAACCACCTGCTATTTTGCGAATAGTTATCTTCAAACTGACAATGTCAAAATCCAGTTAAAATCTTCATTGAAATGTTATTTTATATACTGCTGCTCCCTGGCTCAGTAAGAGRAGGCATTTGAATTTTTTCTTTTTTTTAATGGTTCCTAAGTTTAAAATTCATCACTTAGAGAAACTTAAAAAACRTACTTGAAATCATCACCCTTATGTTATTTAACAAGCTCACAAAATTTATTGATGATGGACAGTTTTGGTGCAAAGATGAAGATCTATTGAGTTTTATAACTGGAGGTGACGTGATAGCCCTGACTGTGTACCATCAAGTCTGCTGGGAGTAGTCTTTTGCATAAAACGTAAGACAAGTGTAAAATTCTAACCCCAGCATTATTTGCCATAGAATTAACATGGATAACTATGCACTTTACTGTCACCACTAACTCAGATCACTCATTTCACATTAAGTTAGGTCGAATTTAAAATCAGAGCTGGGAACACTTTTTTGCCATTTTAAGATCTGTATTTTTWAAAAATTACACTTCTTAAAAGCCTTGTTATAATAACAGTTAATCAAATTTCTCTGATAAATGTAATTAATACCATATTAAATTATTATTTTAAAGCAAAGCTCAGCAAATAATTTCTAGTATTAGAAAATTTTTTGTCTTGCTTACAAAACTAATTTGTCCATATCTTTGCTCCTGGTTTCTTACAGTATTGATTGTAAAAATTTTGCAGTTGTCAAAAAAAAAGAGTTGGTTTGAGGTTTGGTTCCTAATATAAACATATRATGATTTCTGCGCCTCAGAAATATAAATGATCTAAGACATTTGAAAAACAGACAGAACTAAATATTTTAGAARGAAGGAAAAAAAGTGGGATTTCTTGCAAACATGGTGCAAACATGGTCCCAAAAAGAAATATTTAAAAAAATATTTTATACTTTCTTATTTTTTCTTCCAGTAGTCTCTAATTTTTTTAGAAAATATTAATTATCTTAAGATTTAGTACCTTGTGGCACAGTGGTAAAATAGAGTCACCTTAGTGTGTTATGTTTTCATATTTGTACATGATCTGGAATGTTAATACTGAGTTATGCATAGTTTATGGAGTCTTATGGGTAGATATATCTGACACTTAACTTCCTTCTCTCCCTAAACATAAAAAARTATAGATTGTTCCTGAAAAGCCTTTTGATAAATTTGAAAATTTTGATGTTTCTTTCCAACGGCCTTGACAGAACTTTACAAAACATGATGGCACTACAGTGATGAGATCTCAAATTAATGCCCTTCCTGTCAACCAGACACACCAGGATTTTAAGCTAAACACAGGTGAGAGCATCATGGCACACGCCCTTTTCTGCACGCATTTCTGATTGACAAGTGAAAAACAACCTGTACAACCCTGATATAGAGAAAGGTATGTAGTTAGAAGACAAACGGTGTTATGACAATGATACTGYTGACAGGTTTTATAGTACTTTCTCTAATTCTTAATATAGTTTATATAGTGATAAATAGAGTTTATTATCTTCCATAAAGAATTGAAATATTTGAAAGAGAAGAGACTGTAGAGCTACAATGAGATCAAGACAGGCAGCAGAAGTGACAGAGAAGAGCAATGGGAAAGGTGAAGATTTGCAAGATTTTGAGAAAGTGTAAAACAGGAAAAGGCTGCAAAGATGTGGGCAGAAAAGGCAGTAAGAAACAAAAAGAGAGTGTGAGTGAAGGTGATGGATAAGAGAAAAGAAAATTGAGTGAAAGAGCTTGCTTAAAGACAAAATAAAAGACAACCTGCACTTCTGTCACAACAACCCTATGCAGCACTGCAGGCTTGGGGAACAGTAGCTGGGAAGCAGCCCAGCAGAAAAGACCATGGAGATGGTGGTCAACAGCAGCASAGCATGAGTCAGTGTGTGCCCAGGTAGCCAAGAAGGCCAGTGCTGTCCTGTACTGCATCAGCTATAGCATGACCAGCAGGACCAAGGAAGTCATTGTCCCCCTGTTCTTGTCATTGTTGAGGCCACACCTCAAATTCTGTGTTCAGTTTTGGACTACTGCACTATAAAAAATATATTGGTGTGCTGAAGCATGTCTGGAAACTGGTGAAGGGTCTGGAACACAAGTCTGATGAGGAGCAGCTGAGGGAACTGGAGGTGTTTAGCCTGAGAAAAGAAGGCTCAGGAAAGACCTTACCATCCTCTGCAATTCCCTGAAAGGAAGTTGTAGCCAGGTGGGGGTTGGTCTCTTCTCCCAGGCAACTACCARCAGGACAAGAGGACATAGCCTCAAACTCTGCCAGGTAAGGTTTATATTGGACATCAGGAAGAATTTTTTTCACTGAAAGTGTGGTTAAGMATCAGAACAAACTGTTACCATCCTTGGAGGTGCTCAAGAAATGACTGGACATGGCACTTTAGTGCCATGGTCAAGTTGACAAAGTGGTAATCAGTCAAAGGCTGGACTAGGTGATCTTGGAGGTCTTTTCCAACTTTAATGATTCTGGGACTCAGGGATTGTCTGGGATTCTTTCGTTAGTCACTAATCTGTTGTCATTTCCTATGAAAGGTTCTGTTTTTCCCTCTAAAATTTGTCATTTCATTAGCATAGCAGGAAGCTAAAGAGTGATTACAGAGCATGTGTTAGTTCTTTTCTAATGTAACAAGAAATAAATTTAAGAGAATTGCTAACAGCATTTTCTATGGCTTGCTTTATCTTCACTCCTTATTCTACCCCCCCCTTTTTTTTTTTTTTCTTTTTTTTTGGTGGTTACAGTAATTGCTGTCTGAGCCTCAAAGGCTAAAAATCGTTTTTCATCTCATGCATGAAGAATTTTAGTTTGATTGATGACAGCTATGGAACCTTTCCTTAGTCACTAAGCTGCACTAATTTGCAAGCTAAAACAATATTAGCAAATTGTTAATGATCCATGAAACTGCAGCAGCAGCCTTAAATGCTATGCTCAGAACTTTCTTACAACTCAAGCAGCTTACCTAAATTCCCACAATGGACACAAAATGAGATGACATTTACAAAACAACAACAGTAGCAACCAAAATAATAATTGTGAAAGTGACAGGCTTGGCTAATGTAGTACATTACTGTGAATAATTTGTATTGAGGGCATGTGAACAATTAACATTAAAACCCAGACCTAGTTTGTAGCAGTTTGGATTTAATTTTCACATTGAGCTAAAGCTGGTGCACACATTTCCTGTCTGCACTTAATGGCTGCAATTTTCCTCTATTTTTATCACTGTGTGGCTGGCTTTTAAAATGAACTGGAAAGCTTAAAAAATAAAACAGAGTTAATTTTGAAAATAACCTGTGAGTATTACTTTACATATTGAAAGAAGAGGACACTTTTTTTTCCCTACATGGAGCTTAAAATGCTGTTTGATGATTTATTTTTGAAGTGTTTTGAGAAATTCTTTTGAATGAGCAATATTGAAGCTGTTTCACATTATTAGAGCATGCATGTGGTAGGCTAGCTCCCAGTCAACATGTCAGTGTACAAGAAAACATACACTATTTTCAGCTGTGTATTTGCCATCAACAAAAGGAGTCTAATAAAGAAATATGGCCTTGTTTAGCACCTGTGTGACACACAACAGCTCTCAGGAAGAGTTTAAACAAAAACATTGCTCCTTCCCAGGTCACATGAAGTTTGTGTGTCCATGTGCATTTGTGTAAAGTGATTTATAAAACACATTATTAGTGTGTCTCATATGTAAACATTTAAGCATTATATTAAAAATTCAGTGTGGTGCGATGTCAAACCATTCTGAAACACAGGAAAATAAATTTATCTAATATATGAAAAAGAAAATAAGCTATTATAGAGAAAGAAAAACGAGTATATCTTTTGATATCTTCAAATAATTAAGAATTAAATTCAGCAGGGAGACTCTCATATTTGTAGCTTCAGAATCTGTTAATAAGAGGCAATTTATGTAATTTAGTCTTATCCTTTCTACAATAGTGGAATAAGGACTTAAGGATACTTTTCAAACACCATTATTTTGTGTCAATTATGTTGTATTTTATTGTAGCTAGTAACAGTGTTCCTAATAATTATTCTCTCTTGAGAAATTTAAAAAGTACATCCTAAACTGCTGTCTCTTGAACAAATATATACAGAGATTGTACCATTCCAGAAGGCATAGAAACCCAAACAGAAACAGGATGAAGCTGGGTGAGTAGAGGACAATAAAGGCTGATGAAATGCTACATGYTCATCTAGATCATCCTTTGTACTGCAACTGTTCTTAGCTGGAACTGGTTTTAGGTGGAACAAATATTTCCAATTGAAATAACAAATAACTTAACCCCTCTTGGCCATTTTCAGTTTCATCGTTTCAAGGTCATAGTGAACAGTGGTTTTAGACTCCTGAACACAGTATGTTACATTTATTGCTGTGCAACTGTCAGGTTCTGTTGCAAAATATTTTTATGTGATACCAGAATCAAAAGGTAACAGGTACATCAACAGGAAGTATGAATTCTTTTTTTTTTTTTTTCTTGTTTTAGTTTTTGTCTAATTCATCATTTTATAATATATCAGTACAGGTTGAAGCAATGAGCTAATTTATTTTCATGGAAAACAAGTGTGTATTTTATTGCATTTTTTCCTTTATGATCATCTTCTACGGCAGTTTCTTTCCATCTGAAATAAATCTGAGTGTAGGATAACTCATCACAAATAACTTTGGTTTGCTGAAGAGCTCAGTCTGCACATCATAAATTTAACTCCTTATGACTGCATCTGTTATTTTTCATTAGAGCGGGAGAAATAACTACTTATCTGTTTCACTTGATTATTTTGACATCAAAAGAAGGGAATTCGGAATGCCAAGATCTTTTTGAATCACAGTTATGTTTATTAAAATCCACTTTTTAAAGGTTAAAATTCAGAGAAAGTATTATTAGGATGCCTTGGGGTAATAAAAATGCACTGGGGTAAATAAAAATAYTCTAAATTGTTGCATATTTATAAGGAATGATTAATCAGTTCTTATTCCATCCAAATCTCAGCATCTGTCAATGAACTATTTGATTACAAAATATACTGGAAATTTTTGAAGATATAAACAAAAAGATTACAGAAATAATGCTCAACTTGTCTGCAGGAAGATAAGCAAACTGCCAATCCATGTTTCTCATAATGTTTCTGAGAAAGCCAGTCGTAAGAGACATTTTAGCACACTGAAGGCAATGACATTTCAGGTATTAGTATTCATACCTTTGCTGTAAAATTGAGATATATTGGTAGAAAAAGCARAGAAGTGATAAAGCGACATTGTGAAAGGAGATTATAAAAGGATGCCTTCAGAAGATAGATGCTGAATCAACAGGGCAGTCAGTGAGCCCTTTCTGTTTTGTTAAGGAAAGGGTGAATGAAAAATTTTTCAGGATGGATGAATTTACTGTTTTATTGAAAAAATAAAAGAAAGTTTAGARGTTAGTAATTTTGAAACATTTCCTTCAGTATATCATTTAAGGTCATGTGAAGTCTTTGGGTTTTTCTCTCAAGAATTACCTGTCACAGGCTCTGACATGSACCTTGAAAAGTAGTTGTGAATAASAGTTGAGACTGCCACACAAAGAGCATTAAATTATGAAACATCTTATGATCATGGACAGACATCATAAGGAAACACAGCACCAGATATTTTGGGTTTTGAATGCTGGGTTTGGTTTTTTCATATATTATGATTGWTTTAATATTATACTATCACCGCTACATTCTTATTTACCAGTTACAAGACTTCTTGTGGCCCCAGTGACTCRTCACAAAAGTGCTCTTAATTTTTTTCCCCTGAATTAAAATGCCATTATGTTAACATAAAAGGAAAACAAAATTGTAACAGTAGAATTATTCAAAAATTTCAAGGATGATATAACTGTGAGAAATTTAAAAAACCCACTAAGTAATTTCTTCTTTTTCTACTTTTTGCTTTAATTGAAAAGGAAAGAGGGAAAAAAATAAAGTTTTGATGTTTTCTTTCCCACATATTTTGAAAGATAAGAATGTAAAAAGCTAGTTTTACCTAAATAATTATATGATTTTTTAGCACACACTGTGACCTCTGTATGTCATTTACTCAGGCAATGCTTTCCATAAGTAAACTGAAGATTTTATTCTTAAAGTTTACAACATACAAACATACAGTAAAACCAGAAATGCAGTGATGCTCATAAATATCCCTCAGTAAGTTTAACAGTGCATTTGGCAGCAAATAGCATTTGGAATCTAATCTCCAAGTCCTTTTTAAAGGCCAGTTTCCTTATAACTGAATAAATGCTTCTCAGCATTTGTAAACAGATTTAACAGAAGCTCCTCCAAAAGGCAACATTCCTCTAAAAAATCTTGAACTTGCTATTATGTAAGGTGATGTCTTGATTCTTCTGTTTTTCTAGATGCATATTTTTTTTCTAAACAAAGTATAATGAAACCTTTATATGTATCTTTAACTACCTTAAAGTAATTGTAATATTTGATAGAGCCTGGCACCATTTATGAAAATTTGAGAAAATATTCTTTTTATTTGCAAGGTCATAAGTTTTAATCAAATGTCTTTCCTGATTCCTAGACTGGTTTGAACTTTTGAACAAAGTCTAGGAGAACATTTTTGGAGACTCATCCATCAATTTTTCAACAACTTGAAATTTAAAAGAAACTCAGAAAAAAAAAAAAAAGATGGAGAAAGTTTTCTTTTTTATATCAGGTATGTATGAAAGTGTTTGCACAGCTCCACTAGGGTTGTAATTCCCTGATTTAGCAATGTACTATTTGTGATAGTGATCTTTCATTGTGACTAATATGCTGCTTACCAAAGTGCTGCAATGCCATCAGTCACTTTGTAGTTTCCAAAGACAAAACAAATTAGAAAACTTTCTTTAAATCATAACTCTATGGAAGTACGAAGTTGGTGAGTTTGCTTTATAAGGACTTCTGAAAGCATTTTTTAATTGTTACTCTACACCACTGGGGTTGAAAGCTCCTTGAGGGTTTTTTGTGTTGTATATTTAGGAAAAAATAAGTACGTCAAGTAAGAGTAAAGTGAAAAATTTGAGTTTTGGAAGAGCATGAAAAAGAAGAATGAGTCCCCTAATGAAGTTTAGTCAAAACCCAACCACTTCAAGACCACTTTTGAGTGTGCTGTTCAGATTATCAATGGAGGTATCAGTTTCATGGGAATCAAACACTCCTGAGATTCATTCAGAAACAAGATGATATCATCTCATCCATTGAGTTAAACTGCTCTGGCTACATGATTCCTCTTTGTTCAAATTAGCCCTGAGACACATTTTAGAAACTTCTGAGAAATTTTAGAGATTCACCCTGGAATGGTGTAAATTTTTCTCTAGACATATCCAGTGCATTTGATTTACTTGGCAAAGTTTTGGTAGCAGGAATGCTGCAGAGGTGGCCTCTGAGATAGGAGGTCAAGGGCGGTCCTGTGCTGGACAAAGACAGTTCCAAAGGGACCCACTGCAGCTGACCCCCCCAGCCGGGCTGGTGCAGCCTCTGTGAAAACACATTTCAGAAAAATATGTTTTCATATCTCAGAAAAAATGCTATGCAGCAGCTGTGATCAGTGGGGAAGGAGCGAGGGAGGTGCTCCCTGTGCTGGATCTGAGGTCCATCTCCAGCCAATAAAGAATGGTGAAGCATGTTTTTCCCCTGCAGCTCATGGAAGGATACAGTGGAGATATCCATGTTGCCATCTGTCAAGGACCTTCTTGAACGAAGCTGCAACCCATGGAGCATCCATGCTGGAGCAGGTTCCCAGCAGCAATTGTAGCCTGTGAAGGACCCATGCTGGACCAGTCCATTCTTTGAAGGACTGTGCCCCATGGATAGGACATGCTCTGGAGCAGTTCTTCAAGAACTGCAGCCCATGGGAAGGACTGATGTTGGAGATGTCTGTAGAGGGCTGTATTTCATGGGAGGAAATTCATGCCAGAGCATGTGAAAACTGTGATGAGGAATGAATGAGAGAGGTGAAGTGTTATAAACTGTCTGCAACCTCCATTYCTCATCCTCCTGTGCTCCTTGGAGTGGGAAGAGGCAAAAAAGCCACAAAAGAAGTTAAACCTAGAAAGAATTGGAAGGRTAAGGAGAGGTACTTTAGTTTTTTGTTTGTTTCTCATCATCCTATTCTACTTTTAATCGACAAAATGTTAAATTACTTTTCCTAAGTTGCGCCTGTTTTGCCTCCTATGGGAAGTATTAAGCAAATACCCAGGTTTAAAGCCTTTAAAAGGTGATTCTGCTTCTCTACTCTGCTCCGGTGAGACTCCATCTTGATTACTGCATTCGGTTTTTGGAACCCCAGTGCAGAAAAAAAGACTTTTTGGAGTGAGTCCAGAGGAGGACCAGCAAGTTGATTAAAAGGATGGAGAACCTCTCCTATGAGAAAAGACTAAGAAAAWTAGGATTGTTCAGCCYGGAGAGATGGAGCTTCATTCAGGGTGACCGAATTGAGGCCTCCCAGTATCAGAAGAGAGCCTACAAGAAAGAGGGACTTTCTTAAAGGGCATGTGGTGATAGGATAAGGGGGGATAGTTTCAAACTGAAAGAGGGTAGGTTTAGATTAGATATTAGGAAAAAATTTCTTTACTATGAGAATGGTATGGCACTGGAACAAGTTGCCCAGGGTTCAACGCCAGGCTGGACTGGGGCTCTGAGCAACCTGGTCACATGGCAAGTGTCCCAGCTCATGGCAAGGGAGTTGGCACTAAATGACCCTTAAGGTCCCTTCCAACATAAAGCATTCTATGATTCTATGAATGTTGAAATGCTACTCATGAGCCTGCAAACACTATCTTTTACTGTATTCCGAGAGAGAAAAACAAGGGATCATAATCTTTGCCTGAAGTGTTTTCATAACTTGTTTTATAAATAAAATTTATCATACCCTACTTTTAATAAATTGTTATAAATATAATGGAAGGAAATTTATGAGAAATTTATTTTTAAAAGTCATGAGAATTCAAATCATTAATAATAAAAAAAATCATGAAAAAATAAGAAAAAATTTCCTCATAAAAGCTAGCTGAAGGAAATCAGAACTCTTCCAGGAAGGGTTTATGTTAAGACCTGAACATTCAAAGTTAAAATCCATTTTCAGTTGGTTTATTTCTCTATGCTACCTGCAAGAATTTTGTGTTAAAATATGGAGGAAGAACACTTTAAAAGTTACAGAGAAAGCAGCATACAACAATTAGACTGGACAATCTTAAAATGGTACAAAAAAGTCAAAGTAATTTCACCCTCCAAATAGGAAAGTAATACCTAGGATTTAAAAGTGATCACAAACAGTGACTTATATTTTGAGGTGTTAACATGGCATATTTTTCCATGTGCTATTGTAGTTGATTCTCTTTTCTTTTTCAAAACTTGGAAAGAGATATTTAGAGAGAAAGTGTAATGGCAAAAAAAGTGATCTATTGAAAAAGTATAGCTTTTACCCTATAAAAAGGGTAATGACTTCAATGCTGGCACGTTATTCCATCACTCTTCTCTCAAAAGATAAATCCACCTATGACCCTTTGATCCACTTATAGGCATCAAAATAAATCTATCACTTTGCTGCAATCTCACTGATTTGATTTGAATAGCAAGATAATTGTTGGGAACTGTGATTTATAAATTTACCCTTGATAGCTGTCTTTTACAATATTTTGCAACTGTTAGTGTCATATTCACAGTTACTATATTCCTGAAATCAGACTATTTGAAATCCATCATATTTGGCCATGCAAAGTAGATTTGCCTTTCTCTAAAGTTTTAACAAACTTTATACAACTAAAAGCAGTTTAGATCACYTTTTATGCAAAGCAAATTAATTATAATCCACAATCGAAATTAGAAATAAAAAATTAGCGGTTGCTAATAGTGGCAGTATGAAAATCTTACAAGAATTTCTGTCACTTTTTAGGATAACATCTTCTAACAAACTGTATGAATAACCATGTAGAATAACATATCTGAGACATCTCTGGTTTTAAATTGCTAAAAGAGACTAAAGAAAGCAAATCACTTCTTGATCTCAGTGTTCTTTTATAAAATCTGAACTAAAACTGACACTATTCTTCCTCAATTTATAGAATAAGATTTAAATCCTCAGCCTGTGAAATTTAGAAGTATAAAGAATGTGGAAAATAGAAAGTTTTATTAACATCTCTTCCAGATGTTATATTTAGGATTGAGAATATTTATATCTTCCATGTATACTCCTCCACAATGAAAAAATAACAATTTCTTTAGAAAATCATGAAAATATGTTAAAATTGTGTAAACTGAAAATTTACAAATTTTGMAAGCAACCATGTTCTAATCACTTAGAAGTTTTGAATACTATTAATTATACATTTGATTAGAAGGTTCCTTTATCTGTTTTTCTCTTTTTAACTTCCATGCTCCTTTCTTTTCCATTTCTCCCCTCTACAGTAAATTAAGAATAGCTTGTTGGAAAAAATATATGCAGCCTTACCACAGTACACGAATAAGAAAATTACCCTACTAGAATTCCTACATTATTTTTAAAAATGTACAATTATTAACCACTTAATAATTAATAGCCTGTTYGTATACAAAAGTGTAAAAAAATTGCAGAAAATTTGTTCAAACATGCTTTGGGTTCATCATGGAGTTCTCTTTTGGGACAATAACATTTTGTATCAGTAAGGATCACGTTTAGACATTATCTACTCTGCACTGCAATATGGTGATCTTTTATGTCATAATCTCTTCCCTGAACTCTCCTCTATGTTGGTGAAAAAACTATAGAATTTTCCCTCCTTGCAAATAGCCTCTTTTTTTATGCTACTCCAGAAGTATATGACACTGTAAATTCTACAAATTGAAGAAAAGATAGTTGGCCAAGTCACTGTAAAATCGCATCTCTCCTTGTGGCTTTACCAAGAGGCAAATCCAAAAGATGTAATTGTTCCCTGATTGTATTCTCACTGTTAAGTCAGTCATCTTAACCTGCACAGATTTATCAAGAAAACAGTAAATAATTTTTACATGCAAGTCCTTTTTTTACAGTACCATGGTCAAGAAAGCTGACAATTTCATTTAAAGAGTATTCATTTTCCCCAGTTTTTTGGCCCCTTTCTGTTAACAAAGAGGGAGTAAGCCTCTAATTTCATACAAGCTTAGCATTTATTGCAAAATCTCATATCAATTACAAATATCCTTCTATCACAGAAAATGCTAGTGGCGAGTTGTATTTTCTTTTTGTATGAGTTACTGTTTATTGAACTTTGGTATTGGTTTTGATTTATATCTATAAGAGCATAGAAAAACATTTGAAAACATAGAGGGTTTTTCCCTCTACCTTTATTTGACCAAGATCACAATGGTTTACGTGAGTTAAATAAATACATGGACACATCACACGAAACAAGCTCTGGTGAAATTCCTCTTGGAGTTCTTCATTCAGCTCTGGGATCCCCAGCGCAGGAAGGRTATCAGCTTCTTGGACCAGGTTCAGAGGAGGGTCAGGAAGATGATTAGAGGGATAGAGAACCTCTCCTCTGAGGAAAGCCTAAAAGAATTGGGATCGTTCAGGCTGAAGAAAAGGCAGCTTCAGGGTGACCTAATTGTCACCTTCCAGCACCTGAAGGGGACCTACAAGAAAGATGGAGCAGAACTTTGTACAAGAGCATGCAGTGACAGAACAAGGGGGAATATCTCAAACTGAAAGCAGGCAGGCAGGTTTAGATTAGATACTAGGAAGAAATTCTTTACTGTGAGGGTGGTGAGACACTGGAACAGGTTGCCCAGAGAAGCTGTGGATGCCCCTTCCCTGGAATTCAAGGACAGGTTGGATGGAGCTCTGAGCAACCTGATCCAGTGAAAGATGTCCCTGCCCACAGCAAGGGAGTTGAAATTAAATTATATTTAAGACCCCTTCCAACCCAGGCTAAGCTCYGGTTGTTCAATACGAAGATGCCAAAGAAGATTAAATGATATGAAATATCTCATGCAAATGAACAAGAGTCATACATAATAAATATTTTGATAAATTAAATATATGACTTTGTGACTGTATAAAAAGTTAACTATGTAAAGCAGCCAGTAAACTAAACCAGCAACAGTGAACCTCATACACCCTCCAAATTGAGTGTGCATTGCTTTGTCATTTTAATGGAGATACTGTTCAGACTGAATCAGAGAGAAAGTATAAAATATTTCTGTTTTGTGAGAATACTTCCTGGTTTAAACAGTTGGATAAAAGGAGATAGTTTGTGAGGTGGGTATCAGTAAATTGAGAAATTGATTTTTTTCTGACTAAGTAACTGCTGGAGTCAGGCTGGGACACAATAAATGAAAAGACTAGGAAAGGAAGGTACAGAGAGGCAAAGAGATCAAGCAGGAGACTGCAGAAAGTAAAATTCAGATATTATAATTACAAAAAGAAAACCTGCAGTCAGTATAAATAATTATTTAAGTTGATGTGACAAAGTATTTTATTCCTGCATCCTTCAATGTCCAAGGCTTTCCATTTTAAAGCCTATCTTGTGGCATTGTCCATTGCCATCAGCCATCACAATTCTTCAAAACAATCCAAGCCAGGACGAATATTTGACAGCTCTTTTGCTTTCTAAATGTAGTATCTTAATTAGTTCTACATGTAGCTTATGCTGAAGCAATTCAAATTAGGAAACAAGAATAGATACCCCAAAGAGAACATCTCAGTCTATGAAAGCTGTCTGGAGGTAGTCTGATAAATCAAACACTGGAGACATTGCCTTTGTCACACTCAGTTCTTAAAGGCTGGATTAATCTAGGCATCTCAATTTTAGGCTGTGAATATGTATCAAACATAAAAAAACCCTAAATGTCTGATTTACARTATAGACCCCATAAAGCTTGCAGAATTGAGTATTTTCATTTATTTCAATGAATTTATACACACTCTACAAAAGAAAACTGATGTATAAGCATGCAGTGTGAATAAGATTCAATCATTATCCATGAATAAAAGATTAGGGATCATAGAGCCCTAACATAGCCCAGGCAAGAAGGGAAATCAAAAGATCATCTGTTCCAAAATTTCATGGTAGAGGAAATTCAGATGAGATTATCTAGCGCCATGTTCAATTGCATTTTAAAAAAACCTCCAGTGATGGGGAGTCCACCACATCTCTGGGGAGGTTGTTCTAGTGAATGATTGCTCTCACTGTGTAAAATTTCTCCTTATATCAAGAGAAAACCTCTCCTGCTGCACTTGTGTCCATTGATTGACCCTTCTCCATGTGTCTTCTTATGAAGAGAGAGCTTCTATTCTCTTTGTAGGCAGACTTTAAGTATCTGAATACTTTAAGGAGGTCCMCCAACGTCTTCTCTTCTCTGGGAGAAAAGAGATAACTCCTTCAGTCATCCCTCATGCAGCAGGCTATTCAGCCCTTTGATCATAATTATGGCCCTGCCTTGGACCTGCTCCAGCCTGCCTACATTTTTTTGGTGGGGACCAGAACTGGACAAAATATATGGGGTTAGACCTGAAAAGCACTGAATGGAGAGGGATGATCATGGCTCTTCTTTGGTTGGTAATGCCCCTGAAGATGCAGCTGAGGATCTGACTTGCCTTTATTACTGCAGTGACATCCTACTGACTTTTGTTGTTGTCTACCTTGAACCCCACACTTCTTTCAGCAAGGCTGTTTCCAGMCACAACAGATCCCAGCCTGTTCTAGATTTTTGATTGTTCAATCCCTGGTGCAGGATTCTACCCTAGTCTTATTAAACTTCATAGTGTTCTTGTTAGCTCACTCTTTCAGCCTGTGCAAGTCTTTTTATAAAATGRTTCAACATATGTGACATTTTGAACACATCACCCAGCTTGGCATCATTAACAAATGAGGCAGTGGTGTTTCCAACAACATCATCCAGATCATTTGTGAAGATGTTGAACAGAGTGGGGCCCAGTGTTAATCGTTAATCTTTGGGAAACTGTGGTGGCCCCTAAGGATACCACAGAAGAGCTTGCCCTCCCATGGAGGGTTTGCACCCTGAAAGCTGCTTTCAAGCAGTTGTGTTCTCCCCTTGGGAAATCTCCCTAAGAGACTTCCCTCCTGGTCACGGTGAGCAAAATGAAATAGTTCCATGAATCCTTGCCACAGTATGCTAATTGTTCACATCTGATTTGCTGTACCCTCAGTTCCTGGTTTTTCTTTTCCTCCATTGGTTTATTTTGGATTCTTCCCCTGATTGGTCCTTTCCTTGATTCTCCTCTCTATTGGTCCAAGTTTGTAACCCCATCCCCTGAGCCCTCTATATAGCACCGCTCCCCTGAGCTCTTTGTTCTTTGGTCCCTTGGYGCTCCTGGAATAAAGGAGCTCCCTGAAGACCTGAAGATCCCATCCCGTGTCGTCTGTCCTGCATTGCCCAAAGTGGCTCCACCACTCAGCTGCTCCAGCAGCTTTCACAATTGAGCTGGTTCACCATCGACCTGAGAGTGCCTGTGCTCCTGCCAATGAGAGAGTCTTTTTAAAGATGCTTCTGTCCGGGAAGGTCACGGCACCTCAAAAGACAGCGGACTGGGACAAGAAACATCAGCAGTCTGCCAGGTTGAGATAAAATCAGTGGTCACCACATTCTGAGTGCAAGCTGTCAGCTAATTTCCTATCCACCTCACTATCTACTTATCCAATATGTGTCTTGATAGTCTTAGGCCAAGCTTAAGAAACACTGAATCACAGAATGGTTGAGGTTGGAAAGGATCCCATCAAACTCCCTAAGCAGAGCCACCTACAGTCACTTGTCCAGGACCATGTCCAGATGATATCTGAATAACTCGGGGGATGGAGACTCCTCAACCACCCAGGAAACCTATTCCAGTGTTCAGGCACACTTACAGTGAAAAAGGGGTTCTTGGTGTTAAAGTGGACCATCCTGTGGTTTTGAGTGTACTTACTGTCTCTGGTGTTGTTGCTGGACACCACGGGAAAGATCCTGGTTCCATCTTTACAAGCATCCATCAGGCATACATCTTTACAAGCATACATCCATCCATACATATGTACCCACAATACTGTTACGCGTTTTAGGACATCCCAGAGGTTTTTTGGGATTTTAACATATAAGCTAATAAACAATCTTTAGTTCTGATACTAGACAGTAACACAACTATTCTGAAGAGCTGCCAAATGCAGAATATCTTCAGATTCTCTAGAAATGTCAATAAATCTACCTACAGAGATATGYTTCCATAAAATTCTTTTATTTTAAAGAATTTTATGGAAACATATTTTAATAAACCTATTTATATCTGATTTTGTTTTAATTGAGTATTTCTTGGTAAACAAAACCCCCATGCTATTTCTTTTCAATATGAAATTGAATTGGCATTCATTAAGTGAGATAAAGTACACTCAGGAAATATGTATTATTTTCTATTAACTACAGAGACTTCCTTGATGATTCATGTGTGAGAAGTGTCAACATTTGTTAGTTTAAAGTGGGTTATATGAATGCTTCCAAAAAACTTAAAAAGTACATTGCAAACATGCTTGACAATTTCTACTATCCACAGCCATACTAGTTCGTTAGCCAGTAGCATCACAGTAGTGGCTCATGGGTCTCTCTGTCTCCATGAATAGAGTAGAATAGAATAGGATAGAAATGAAATGAAATGAAATGAAATGAAATGAAATGAAATGAAATGAAATGAAATGAAATGAAATGAAAT